>CAUYON010023341.1:0-11258 GCA_963573935.1 Arctocebus calabarensis
GAAAGACTGGGAGAGAAACGGAGAGAGCTTCTCTCTCCCCACTAGAATTTTCTCCCTCTAACAGATGCCTTAATGTTTTCTGTATTCTTTTCTTTCTTTTCTGTGAATAAATTCTGTCTTACAAAAAAAAAAAAAAACAAAGTAAGTCATCCTGAGAAAACCAACAACTTTGTTGGACAGACTTCCATTTATGCTATAATTTGGTGCTATTGTTATTTTGAATGGGAAACGGAGATAGAGCAGCCTAAAATCCCAGTATTCAGTGGATCCGAGGGTCTCACAGTAACCCTAGTTAGACACTAGTTATCTATGCCCACCGTGATACCTGCAAGACTTTATACTGCCCACTGCCAGAGCCCCTGCCATTGGACAACAGCACCTTAAAGAGTTTACACAAGCAGCCAAAAAACACAGCAAATCCATGAGAACAACATCACTTGCAATCGGTCAATACCATTATTGAGTCCCGGACAACTATATACTGCTCTTGCTGACGTTTCAGCATTGGGCTCATTAAATGTTGTGCTTTAACAGAGGAGAATGCCATTGTTCATTGTGTTTGCAATGAACTCTTTGAATAAATAAATTAACCAAGATAATATTTTTGTTAACAATTAAGATCTACTAGAATGGCCTATGTTAAGCAGGTAAAAGAAAAGACCCACAGTAATTAGGGAAATACAAATTAAAAGGATGAGGTACTCCCTGTTAGCCATGGGATCACAAAAATTAAAGGGCTGATAATATCAAGTGTTGACAAGAATGTGAGAAAATTGGGGCTTTTCTTACCCTGTTTGTGGTAATGCAAATTGATTCAGGTTTCTGGAGGGCAATTTGCCTGAAGCTATTTAAAAATTTAAATGTGCATGTTCTTCAGCCAAGCAATTCCACATCTGGGAATTCTCACAGATGCATTCTCACAGGCATAGGTAAGAATTTTCATTGCAGTAGGGTCTATTATCATGAGAAACAAAATAAATATCTGGTAAGAAGGGGATCTGTAAAACATCTATTAACAGGCAAATGTGAAATTCTGTTTAAAATGCGATGGGTTTATATGAAATAACATAGCAAGCTCACCGAGACAAACTGGTGAGTGAAAATAAACAAGGTGCAGTATAAGATGTGTCGGCATTATTTATACATTCGAAACACACAATAACAAAGCAAAACTGTATTCTGCGTCATGTGTGTGGATAAATGTAAACTCAGAGGGAAAGTTTTGCAGAATATAGAGCAAAATGATTTCAGTTCTTCTTCTAAGGAGGGAAATGGGACTTTGAGTTAATTATTTCTTAAATCTTTTATCATGAGAAATGTTTATGTGTTGTTTGTGACATTTAAAGAAATGGAAGTTTTGAGGTAGAAGGTCGAAGACAAACCCAAGTGAACAGTCTGTGCTCAACCCTGGGAGGAAGTCTGCAGAGAGGCTGGGAGGCGTGAGCAGCAGTTCTCCGCATGGCTGGATTCCTGGCAACGTTTATCTTGCCAGGTCCTAAAAGCACTTTCTTGTGCTTTTCAGTATGTCCTCATTTTTCTGTGATGCCTGCATATTGCTTTTCCAATTGAGAACATTCAGGAAGCGTCTTTGTGTGCAGATGGCTGATGACCTACTCTTCCATTGGGAGAGATTCCCTACAGATTCTCACACATCCTCAGAATTGATTCAAGGGTCGGGAGGGAACTCTGTGTGCACCTGGCAAGACCCCCCTGCCTGTGCCAGCATGCTCAGACTCACCCTTCCCCTGGCCCAGGAACTCTGCATGAGGCTCTCAGCTCTGTTTATATCCCTAGGCAGCACCCCGAGGCAATCCCATTCCCAGCATTTACCTACCTGTACCACCCAGTGCTCGGCAAGGGAATGAGTTCAGGACCTGGTTTTGGAGGATTGGACATTAGACAGGGTGGGGGGGGACCTCCCAAGGCTGTGAAGACTCAGTGTCATCTACCCCCAGAAGTCCCATCACTGTGGGATGGGTGGACAAACCCAAAAGGCCAAAGGAAAGTAAACCCTCAGCTCAAGCAAGTAGCAGGGACGTCTCCTCCCACATGTGGGGACGGCAGTGGGCCACCCACTCCCGACCTCTCCGAAGGGACATGAAGGGGCTCCCTGGTTCACCTGACCTGCCCTGCCCTGCTGACAACAGACATGCACGTTGCCCACTACAGGGTCCATTGGGTGAACTGCCTCTGCCCCCAGGTATAGCTCCACCATGGCCCTCAGCCCCCAACCACAGCAGGATTTCAGGGACCCTCCTGCCTTCTCCAGGGCTCCCCAAAGCAAGTGAATGTATAGTGGTTACAGATGGCAGCCACCTCCATCTAGCCAGGGGTCTGTAGCCCACATGGTTGGAAAGTGAGTACCCCAACATGTCACCATGAATGCCAGGAGGAAGGCAAACAGCTGGCATCCCAGAACCAGAGCCTATGGATGTGCTCCAGGACGGCCTCTGTCAAAGGACCCCACACCCACCAGTCAGAATATGGAACTGCCCTTATCTGGCAATGAGAGAAAGACCCAAATGACCCTTCAGCACCTACCTGTCATCTCTAGGACCATCCCCTGCCCTACCACTGACCCCCTGACCAGCTGGGGGTCCTAGCTGCAGAGTCTCAGGGCAGGGGTCCTACTGGCTGGGGGTGGGGGTGGGTCTCTGCCCACACTACAGACAACCCAGGATTCAAGGACCTGGGCCCTGCATCTTCCAGAGAAGCAGGAGGGAGCCTCCTACAGAGAAAACAAGGCTGCATCACAGCTTGGCAGTGGCATCAACACCCTCATAACCTGCCTGCGTCACCAACCTCCTCACCGCACCTGAAAGGCTGGGAGTAACACCACGGCCTTCTTTCTCCTCAGCTCCTCTCCAGGCTCCATGACAGGCCCCCTCCCTACACACTGAGCTGGCCGGCAGGCCTGCCCCCTTTCCACTGCCCTCGCCCATCCCAGCAGCAGTTCAGGCATCAGAGCCTGGATCTCAGATGTGACTGTGACTCCCGAGGGCAGGACCTCCCTCTGTTTCCTCTGAGTCCCCAGCCCTGGGGAGGGGCTCAGCCCTTCCCTCTGGCCCCAGACTCACCATTCCCACCCAAGGGTTACGTGCCTCCTTCCCTTTTGGAGGACTCCTGCTTTCCCTTCCTCTTTCACCGCTCACCAGCTTTCCTAGGGATCAGGGTCCTCTCCCTTCACAGCTCCTCAGGCAGGCACAAGGGGTCCCTGCCCTGAGTTTGGCAGGCTGATGGCACCACCAGAGTGGGACGAGTCTCCCTCTTCCAGCCCCCCTCCACCTATCCCTCCATAGCCTGGGACTTGGACGGTGGCCAGGGGCAGGCCCCTGAAGATGGCACAGGCGCAACAGCAGCAGCTATGCCCACTTCCCAGCTCTGAGCAAGTGCCTCACACCGCACGGCACCCCGTCCTCACCTAACCACATGAGGAGGCCACCATCAGGGTCCCACATGGCACAGAAGCAAGAAGAAGCTACGTAACCAGGAAGAGTAAAAACTGGAAAGTAACCCTGGTGTGGGACATGACAAAGTCAAGACAAGGCCAGACACAGGGAGAAGCAGGAATTGCCACTTATTCCCAGGTCCCTGCCTCATCCCTGCTGACTAGAGCTTCCTTCTCCACCTCCCCACAATGACCCCCTGGCTGGTGCCACTAGCACAGCCCTCTCCTCACAATGTCTCACCAGGAGATCCCTCAGACACTCAAAACCCCATGGTCTATACCAACCTCATGTCTTCCTCTGTGCTTCCCTGACTCCTCATCTCAAGGACTTGACCTTCATCCTGAACTTCCCCTTCCCTGACTCCAAGAAGCCAACCTCTGCCTCTGTCCCCACCTTCATCCAACTCCTCCTTACTTCTCCCCCAACTACATCCTCAACCTCTCCTTCCACCAAGATCTGCCAGAAGAACAAACCTCATCACACTTTGAATCCTCCCCAGTTCATCTCTGCCATGGGGAGAAGGTCCAGATCTTGCCCTTGGGAGACCTACCCACCACTCAAATCTTTAGCCTCATCTCCTACAAGATTTTCCCTCAGGTCAGCACTCCAGTCAACCACCCACACTCCTTGCACACTCCACACCCATACAGCCTTCCCACTTCCACTTAAAATGTGATCTCCCACCACTATCTCTTATCCCTCACCATAAGCAACCTAGTCAACTCCTATTCACACTTCAAAATCCAAACTTCAGTATCCTTCCCTGACTTCCCTAGAGAGCAAACCTTTCTCTCTAGTGTATGATGCTTCTAGAATAACTTTCCATTTATCTGATGAATTATAATTATTTGTTTCCAAATCTATTCCCCATACACACAGAGAATCATTTTGAGGGAAGGGGTTGTGCTGAGGTCATTCTGGAATCCCCTGCATTTAACACAGAGCCTGCTTGCAGCAAACTTTCAGTAATTGTTGAGAGTACAGTCAATCCTCAAATGATATGAGGTTAGGAGGGCTGACCCTCCCCTCATTCAGTGAAAAATCCGAGTATAACTTCTTACTCTCCAAAAACTTAACCACTAATAGCCTACTGATGAATAGAGGCTTTAGTAATAACCTAAATAGTCGATTAAAAAATGTGTATGTTCTATGTATTACATACTACATAAAGCAAGCTAAAGAAAACAAAATGCTATTAAGAAAATCATCAGGAAGAGAAAATATATTTCCTATTCATGAAGTAGAAGTGGATCGCCATAAAGGTCACCATCCTTGTCATCATCTCACTGAAGCAGGTTGAGGAGGAGGCAGAGAGGAGGGGTTGGTTTTGCTCTCTCAGGGGTGGCAAAGGAAAAAGAAAATCCACACACAAGTTGGACCTACACGGTTCAAACCCGTGCTGTTCAAGGGTCATGCATATAGAGCGATGAATAAATGAACAGATCCACCTAGCACTGGATGCCAACCGCCGCCCCTGCCTCCCCTCCTCTGCTCTCATGCTGTGCTCTCTCTGCCCAGGGTAAGCCCCTCATCTCCTGCATCACTCAGGGCAAAAGCTGATTCCCCTCCCCTTGGCCCCTGGCCCTCGGCCTATCCATCTGCTTGATTAATGAATAGAACAACCTGTGCTCCTTTTCCAGGGAACTATGCCTGCCTTAAACCACTTTGAAGAGCACAGCACCTGCTCACATATCAATTAAAATTATAATTAGGTGGTGAGAGTATATAATTAAAATAACACGTTCCATATCCCTCATTTACTGCTGCTGCCGGCTGTCTAGATGAAGTGAACCAGTTCTCCAGAGCAGGCTGGGGGAAGGGATCACCCTTGTCTCTGCACGCACCATGCTTCCCGCTTCCCTTCCAGGTATCTATCTCCTCTGGCACAGGAAGCAGATCCTTAAGGCTGCCCTCACCAACCCAAGTGAAAAGGGCTGTGTGTCACTTGCTTTCCGTCACTTGTCGGTTATGGCTAATACACTCCCTACCTGGTTACAGCTCGTGTCACGTGTCAGACTTTTTCAGGCCCCCATGCCTTTGTACCCAGCGCACTATCTGCCTAGAAGGCCCTTCTCCTACAGCATGCACAAGAAATTCCTATCCATCCTTCAAAACCTAATTCTGATTTTCGTCTGTACTGGGTTCTGGGGACAAACAGGAGAAAGGGTAGTTCCTGCTTCAAGGTGCAGACAACGCTGGGCACAATGGTTCCCATGTTCCAGAGGAGGAAAGGAAGCTCCCTGATCATACACCATGGCTGGGAGGCTGAAGGTGAGCCTCCACTTTTGTGGCTGTCCAGGCATCTCTTCCACAACACAGGCCTGTTAAATCTGCTGCCACCTCCTCCTCAGCCTGCAGTACTGGCAGGTAAATCTGTTGAGTGGCATGTCCTGCTAATAAGAACAGGAGTGTGGCTTGGGAGAAATCATTTGCTGCTGGAAGGTGCTTTGCAGAGATTTTGCCCAACCAAGAGATATGCCCAGCACCTAGCACATCCTGCTGCAATATTTATGAAGTCTCATTTTGGCAGAGCATGGGGGAAATCATGCCTTGCCTTTTAAAATTAAACTTCCTTTGACTTGCGTTGCTATAACCATTAAAACCAGAGTGTGTTAGCTACTGTCAGTTCCACCAAGCTGATCTGCGGCCAGCTGGGGCTGCCTCTTCCCTGTGCCTCCTCCAGGACTCACTGTTACTCTCAGGTGCCGGGCACTGTTACTCTCAGGTGCCGGGCACTCTGCAGGGTGTTTTACATATGCTGCCTTGGCGTTTCCAAAAAGGATTTTGCAAAGCTGTGATTACACAGGATGTTAATAGGTGCTCTGCCAAAGATAAGTTCTATGTTCTACTAAGCCTGCAAATGCTGAGTTCACAGAAGTTAATGGGTTTCATTGTTGCAGGACTTCTCAGAGCCTTAAATATGCTGATGCATGTAGTGATGTTTCCAAAACAAGCATCTAGCTGGGTCCTATGTATTCAGCCACAGAGCCTGTTCATCCCACGTTCTGTAGAACTAGATGTGCAGAATTCAATTCGAAACATGCTGCTTCATTCCTCCCCAGCCTGGAAAGTACTTATTGCTGTCCCCACCTTAGAAAGGAGGAAACAGGCTGGTGAGGTCACTCCCAGTCATGACTATATCCCCAGCACCCAGCAAGGGACCAACACATAGCAAGCCCTCGAAAAACAGAGCCACGTGAAGAGATGCCAAGTGACTGGCCACGCAAGGGAGAGCTGAGACAATACTCTGAAACTATCAGACTGCAAACACTTTAAACTTCCACGGCCACTTTTCCAAAGATGAGGAAAGGGCCCCTCCCAAGGCCACTCTTGGAGGACGATGAAGGGACTGGATACACAGGCACCCGACCTGGTCCTAGCTGAAGATAAACCCTTTCAGAACCTCCCCAGGCGCAGCTGAGCACAGTTTCTACAAGTCCTCACCAGCCGACGACGGGGCAGGAATCCAGGACTCACCTGTTGATCCCAAACATTGAAGACAGTGGGGTGATAGAAGCAGTTCCACCTTTCTGAAGCCTGTGTCTTTCACAGACACTCCCAGTTTGCCCCCACCCCAGGAGTTTGCTCTTGGACTTATTAATCCAATATTGTGGACTAATTTAATTGTATTCACAATACAATATACACATAACACATAGAAACACTAATGGGGTGCACAATGGTGGGTGAGATACTAAAGGTTTGTCTCCACTGTGATGTCCAGCTCCTAGCTCCAGGCCAAGCACACATCTGGGCACTGGACAGCGGTTAGTGACTCAGTGAAAGAACAATGACATCCAAGAAACAGGAAGGCCAGGAGTGGGAGCCTCCAGAAACATCGAAGGTCTTGGCAGCAGTGGCACTGCAGAACCACAGGCTCCAGGGCTCTTCTAGAGCTCACACAGGCAGCCAAAGAAGAAATCTGAGCAGGTGTCTGCAGCCTGGCCTCCTCCCCTGTGAAAAGTAAGGCTGCTTCCCACCCATACATCCCCTGGGTGCCTGGAGCCCCATGGTGACTCCACCCAGCTGGCTCTAGGGCTGGTTTTCATATCAGGTACTAAAGCACCATGATGGGGTGACAAACTTCATTTGCCAGGAGGCAACACACAGAGTCATAACCAGGCCTGGCTCCATGGGAACACAGCTATAAATTGTTTCTGACAGTTGTGTTATTTCGTGTTAGCATCGCCCACTCATCCGTAGACATTTCTAGAAAGACCCTGACATACATCCCTGCTGACTGCCTGGCCCACTCTCTACCTGATCAACTGATCCAGCAGCAGTGACTAACCATAAGCCAGCCAGCAGGAGTGCAGCCTGTTCCCTGCTAGAGAGGCCACCAGCCAGCCAGCCCACTAGCCCTTCCAACCTGAGCATGGGCAGGAAAGGGTGAAAGGCTGACTTGGATGTGGCTGTGCTGCCCCAGGCAGGAACTGGGAGGCTCTGCTTCTTGACCCGGGGTACCAGTGAGTCTGTGGCAAGGGTTTGCCCACAGGGATGCCATCCAGTAAGGGGCCAGCACCTGCCAAACACAACGGTGCTCTGGCTGGAGGAGACACTGACCCAACTTTAAAACCAGGCTGAAAAGGTGACAGACAGGTGCTGTCCAGAAATCAGGGAACTCCCCATCAGTAGGGGTGTACCCAGTCTGCCCTAAATACAGCATGGGAGGACAACAGAGGTCAATGACTTAGAGCTGCCAAGGAGGAACTGCTCCTTCTGGTGGTCTGACAGCACATTTACTCATTTACCTTATTCCACTAACAGATTTTCCCTTCCCCTTTGGTAACTTTTTTCCAATTCCACTGGGTGTTGGAGGAGAGTAAGGCACATGGCAATCAGGCTGCTCAATGAGAATGCCCCTCTCTAGCCAGGCATGGTGGTTCACACCTGTAATCCCAGCACTCGGGGAGCCCAGGGCCAGAGGATCACTTGAACTCAGGAGTTCAAAACCAGCATGAGCAAGAAGGGGACTCTGTCTCTACTACAGATAAAAAATAGATACATTAGCTAGGTATGGTGGTGCAGGCCTGCAGCCCCAGCTACTCAGGAGACTGAGGTGGGAGACAGCTACAGGCACTACCTCCTAAATGCTCTTATAGCAAAGGCCAGGATGAGTTGGATCCTTGCCCTGTACAACTGAAGAAGCCCTGGCTGGCATTCATTTAGGAAGCTTGCTAGTTCCTCCCACGTTGGGGTCCATAGCAGCAGCCCCCCAGGAAGATAGATGCCACCAGCACCATGATCATGCCCACTCCTGCACCCGCAGGGGGCCCTGCTCTTCCTTCTTAAGCCCAACTCAAACCTCAAAGTCCAGCACAACAGCTGTCCCTATCAGGAGGGACCCTCGAAGCTCCAACTGGCCTTGAGAACACTCAAGTGTGTCCTACTCATTGTTATTTTGTCCCCCACAGCTCTCCTGCCTTCTGCTTCTCCCCTCCTCCCTTCCCACTGTGAGTTCCGAGGAACTCTAAAGCCAGGTCAGCGTCAACCCTGTGTTTCTCATTGTGCCCAGCACATAGCAGGTGCTTGGCATGAGCTTGCTGTCACTGGTGGTGGAGATGAGGCCACCCACAGCGAGCAGCCCCTACCACGGTACATCCCGTTCCCATTTTAATCCACAGAAATACCCTGGATGGCAGGTTCTACGTCTATCTCCATTTTATAGATGAGCAAAGTGAAGCTCAGGGAGTAAGTTACTGGAAGTGTCAGAGGTGGGGTTCAGATCCAGCTGGTCTGCCTCCAAAATGCTATTTCTCATGTCTTCTCTCCATTTGAAGATGAGCTCAAAGTACCTGCCATGTCCGCCAGCCACCCCAGCCCCCAACACAGCAGCTGGCCCACGGAGACATCCGTGAACATCTGTACAAGTGAGTAAATGCGCCCTACAGCACCACACCTGGCACCTCCTCGGCACCTCTCAGGAAACCTGCCCTCCCTGGACTGCAGGGACAGGCAGGGAAGGAGGAGGAAGAAGCATGGGGATGAGAAAAGTCAGCCAGGCTGACAGAGGCCAGGCCAGAGCACCTATCAGCCCCACGCAGGGGGTCTGAAAAAGTCTGACAGGTGACATGAGCCATAACCAGGTAGGGAGCGTATTAGTCATAACCGAGGTGAGCACACCCCTGTCCTGAGGGAGAGGATGTGGTGATTACCCCGTGCTTACTCCAGCGATGCTAGTTAACCTGCTGCTCCCAGGGGTGCAGCCCTTCCCGCTGCACCAGGCAGGCAGCTCTGCCCTGCAGGATGTGCACCGAGGAAGAAAGCTCAGGCTCTGCCTCCCTCCGGGCAGGAGGACCCAGAGCCAGCCCTCAGGGATGGCCACGTGAGTGTCCTGATGGGCAGTGTGAGGCCAGCTGCATCTTGCTAAGGAACCCAGGAAAACAAAAGAGGAAATGAGCAGAGGAGGAAGGCTGGGAGTCAACAGACCAGAGGTGACCTCAGGAAGGAGGAGACCTCAGGAGGTTTCAAGGTCTCGGGTCTGGCAACCATCTCAGAGATCCTCAGTCATCCATGTAACCCACACTGAATGAGCACCTGCTGTGTACCAGGCACAGTGCTAGAGACAGGGACTCAAAAGACAGCAATCCTCCCTTCTAAGGCTTCCACTTGGGACGGGGGTGGAGGAGCAAAACAAGGCTAACTAACCATCTAGACAAGTGGCCCCTTAGTGGCAGGCGAGTCAGGAGAAAGATGACCGCATGGGCAGCGGGGAGCCAGGTGAAACCATGCATGGGGACCAGGGAAGAGCTCCTGGAGGCAGAGCTGGAGGAAGGGGAGAGCATCTCCCAGTGTGTGAGGCAGGGCGCCCCTGCAGCAGGAGAAGGCAGTGAAGCAGTGTGGAAGGGAGACTACACAAGTTGCTGGGCGCACAGCAGTGCAAGAGGAAATACTGGACGTTCATCCAAGAGCAGGGGATGAACTTGTGAGAAATAGACAGAAAACGAAGCACCAGTCACTAACTCCAAGGGAAATAAAATGTGGGACAGGAAAAGTGAAATCGATTCTTCCCCAGCTCAGTTGTGAAACGGGCTTCATGCAGAAAACGTGCACCGCTGCTCTAACCAAACTACACAGCACCACAATGACACCACCGCCCCAGCGGGGGGAGATGATGCCGCCCCTCTGAAGTGAGAGGTCAACACAGGTAGTGGCCACACCGGGAGAATCAGGGGGGGAAGCCAAGCTTGCTCTTGGGAACTATGCAGGTTATTATCCAACATCCCCTAAGACAGGGCACAGGGTCATCTGTGGGGGGACATGGCAGCAGAAGGTCCTCGCCATTTTTCTAGACTTTGTGAAAGTCACGGACTCTTGAAACCATCAGCATGTAGAACTCTGATAAAACCAAAAACTAGGATGAAAGAGAGGAAAGAAGAGGAGGAGGGAAGAAGAAATACGGGCCAGAGCTCCCTGCCTACTGATGCCATGTGGGGAGCAAGAACCTGCAGGGCCCAGCAGAGCGACTGAGCTGAGAAATGCAGAGGAGACAGCCTGGAGGGGTGAACCTGGAGAAACGCCTGGAGGGTGGAAGGGAAAGGCCTGCACCGTCTGCCTCCCAGAGCGCACCTGGCTCAGGCCACCTCCTAGCTAAGGTGGAGGCAACCCCTCCCACATCAGGTCTGGCCTCTTTCCAGTCCCTACAGCACACAGATCCCAGCCAGCTACTCAATCCTCTGACTCCCAGAGGGAGGTTTCCCAGGGTTCTCAGACTCCCCTTCTACAAGCACGTGCACACACTCCTGCCTTTATTTCCTCCTAGACACATGTCCTTTGGCCTCTGGCTTTTGCATGTGCTATGTCCCCCTC
>CAUYON010023343.1:0-16575 GCA_963573935.1 Arctocebus calabarensis
AAGTAGAGAGGGAAGACAAAAATGGAATAAATCAAACCAAAACAAGCAAACCGAAAACTTTATAGGATAAAATTGGGGGAAAAAAACAATTAATATGGGTAGAAACACTAGCAAAATTGAAGTTCTAATTGGTGAAAAAGGCAACAATGGAAAATTATATTTAAACTAGAAAAATGAAGAAATAAAAGAAAGAAAATAGAAAGGAAAAATCTTTAAGGAAAATGCTGAAATTAAAAACAAAGCAACAATAACAAAAACAAACAACAAAAACACAAAGCAAAACAAAACCAAAAACAAAGCAGTATATATATCTTGCTGATATTGTCTGGGCAAGAGGTGACCATCTGGGGTATGATATGTTAGTCACAATGTTGATGTGGCTGTACAAAATGGAGACTGGAGTCCTCTAATGATTTCTCAAACCCCGCAGGATGGAGAGCTTAAATCCTCCTCAGCCTGCTTAGAAGGCTGTTTATATTGCTAACTTGGGCTAAGCAGATGCTTTCCCAGGAAAGCACTTACGGCTGGGATCACTTTTTAAGTGGCTATGCACTTACCCAGTGTGCCAAAACTGGTCTCACCCTATGCCCCTGAGGGCTAAGGCTACTAGGCGTCTCAGTCCCTGCCTTTAGACTGCTCAGTCACTAGATTACTTGCTCCCACCTGATGCTTGTTCTGCAACCCTGAGGGCGGAGATTTCCAGGGCAGTTCTCCCACAATGGCTCCACACAGCCCACAACCAAACCCTGGTTAGCTCCCTCTGGCTCAGTGGCCCAGTCTGGGGACCCAGACAACACTCAAGGACCTCCACACTCTTGCCCAACATCTCCCAAGGCAGTCCAACCGAGTGCCAAGTCCAAAAGAAAACCAAACAGCTCACAGGTAAGGTCTTTCCAGCTTGCAGTCTCACTGCTGCTGCACCCACAGCTGCCGGCAGGATTAGACCGAACGAACAGACGCCACCACTTGCCAGATCTCCACCACTTTTGCCTTCCTCAGGGGGTCCAGAAGTCTCACACTGTCTCCCTGCATCCCCAAAGGGATGTTTCTGGGCAGATCCCACCAGCCAGAGATGCCTGAAGTCTTCTCTCCCCAGTCTCAATGTGCCCAGATTTGGGGGGGGGATATTTTAAATAAAATGAGAGTTTTAGTGGCTGTCAGAAGATAGTGGCAATAGCTAGTGGAGAGTTATGTCTACTATATCGAGGATGCCATCAGGACTTTGGAAGTGGCAGAGCTTTTTCTCAAAATTCATAGACTTTGATCCTTATAGGATCTAGGTGATTGCTATGTTTTCCTGACCCAATCTCTAGTTCGTGCATCTGGGGACTGTCCAGAAAGTATCCAGCCATACGTGTCTCTAATTTTCATAGTACATGGCTGGATACATTCTGGACAGCACTCACAGATCTCACATTTTAGACCCATGAAAAGTCTTTATTTATTTACCAAGTGTCTCTGTTATGCTGGGCTTTCTGCCAACTGCTGGAAAATAACAGTGGAAATGTACTTCTTGATGACAATAAAAGTTAAGCAAAGGTCTGGTTGTGAGTCTGCCATTTGAATAACTATTATAATGCCATGTAAAAATGCTACAAGGGGTATGCATATGGTGCTCAGGAAGCTTAGAGGAAGGAGAAACCAACTCCCTAGTGATGTGGGTGGGCCATCAAGGAGAGCTTCATGAAAGTGAAGTATCATAGGGTTAAGGTCCATGTAATAGGTTGACAGGTGCCAGATTACAAAGGCTCTCATGGGCTAGGTTTAAGTCTTTCAAACTGTGCAGTCACTCAGTTATATGTGTACTTTAAAGAAATCTCTATGGCAGCAATGTGGAGGATGAAGTGACAAAAATATATACTTTGGTTCATTTTGTTCTACATGGCAATGCTACATTTAACTGTATACACATCTTATGCACTACACTCAAGCAACAAAAGGCACACTTAGAAACCCCATGTTACATTCCTGTGCTAGCTCTGCTCTGATTCAGCATATACTCAACCCTTCATATGACAATATTGACGATGGAAACAGTTAGGACTGATGAATAATAGGCTGTGTTCAAATGCACAGTGTCATGATTATCACCAATACTGTAGACTCTGTCTCTTCCAAGTGAGGTATTCCACTGTATGTTTGACTTTGCAAAATACATTACTACAATTTAAAAATAGATCTCTTGGAACAAGATTGTGTGACGTTAAGTATCCTATCTAGCAAAGTCAAAAATAAGATGGTTAGAGTTATCCTAACAAGAATCCGAATGTTCTCAAGGTACATTTTATAGTTGTTTTGATTATATTTTTAGTTATGTCAAAAAAATAAAATAAAATAAAGCATTCTCTTACATTTAAACAGTCACAAAACAGAAGTTGTTCATAATGAATTATATTAGAACTTATTTTCTGTTTTACCCTGTATTCTGTAAGTATGGGTTTCAAACTTCAGTGTGTGCCAGAATCATCTGGAGAGCTTGTTGAAATGGAGTTCTGGGTTCCAGCCTGAGAGATTCTAATTTAGTTGGTGGAATCTGAAAATTTACATTTCTAACATGTTCCCAGGGGATGCTTAGGCATTGATCTAGAGACCACACATTGAGAAGCATTGTTGGGTACTTTCTATGTTGAGTATTGCAAAATTCTTGGGACTAGAAGTGTTTCACATTTCAGATTAAAAAGATTTTGTAATATTTGCATATACATAATGAGCTGCCTTGGTGATGAGACCCAAGACTAAACACCAAATTTATTTATGTTACATATACAATTTGTACACATAGCCTGAAGATAGATTTTTACAATTTTTTTTTTAGACAGAGTCTCACTATGTCACCCTGGGTAGAGTGCTGGGGTGTCACAGCTCACAGCAACCTCAAACTCTTGGGCTTAAGTGAGTCTCTTGTCTCAGCCTCCCAAGTAGCTGCAACCACAGGTGCCCACCACAACACTTAGCTACTTTTTTGTTGCAATTGTCATTGTTGTTTAGCTGGCCTGGGTCAGATTCGAACCTGCCAGTCCCAGTATATGTGGCCAGCACCCTATCCACTGAGCTATGGGCGCTGCCAAATTTTTACAATATTTTTAGTATTTTTGTTCATAAAACAAAGTCTCTGTACTTGAGGTCAGATGTGGAATTTTCCACTTTGGAGTCTTGTCAGTGCTCAAAATTTTCAGATTTTGGAGCATTTCAGATTTCAGATTTTCAGATTACAGATGCTCAACAAGTATCTGACTTGTGTTAGCTCATTTAATTCCACTGCAATCCTAGGATGCAGGTATTTTAGCACCCACTTGTTGCATTATTACAAGTAAAAAAAACTGAAACTTGAGAAATTAAGGGAACACCAAGGTCACTCAGCCAATTGAATGGTGGGGGAGGAATGAACCCAGAATTCTACATGCGAATGACTTGCTGTGATTTCCCTATTGGTGATTCTGATCTCCTGGGGTCCTCAACTTGTGGGCTGTGGACTGGTGCTGGTCTGTGGCCTGCTAGGAACTGAGCCGCACATCTAGAGGTGAGTGTCAGTGAGCAAGCAAAGCTTCATCTGTGTTTACAGCTGCTCCTCATTGTTCACATCATCTCCAGCATTAGAGTCTCATAGAAGTGCAAACCCTGTTGTAAATTGTGCAAGCAAAGGATCTAGGTTGTGTGGTATTGATGAAAATCTAATCCCTGATGATCTGAGGTGGAGATGTAACACAGTTAAATCATCCTGAAACCACCCCCTTCCCGGTCCATGGAAAAATTGCCTTCCATGAAACAAGTCCCTGGTGCCAAAAAGGATGGGACTGCTGTGTGCCACCTATCCAGAAACTTTAAAACTCTGAGAAGCTTTTGGTAGTGTGTTTTGTAACTAATATTGCCTTGTTTGGAGATGAACGTTATTCTTTGTAAAAACATTCATATTTTTAGATAGAAACTTACTTCATCCCCAGCAAATATTTCTGACTATGGAGAAATTGCCAAACATGCTGACTCATAACAAAAATAAAGAGCATCTACTATTCAGTTTATGGCTTTTAGTTTGGGGAGGTGGTGGGAGGAAAAATAGATTACCACCCACTGAAGATAGTTTTATTTTCATTTTATTCAATGCCATTTACAGAACTGTGCATGGAGGTGGTCTTCAGAGATTTGTGCAGATTAGTTTTTCAATAGTACAGATGGCCTTGATAAATATTTAAGGCATCTTGGGAAATAAGAACATGATCCTGACTCAGGGGAAATTGGTCATGTAAATTACTCTGTTTTCAGTGCATTGGCCTCTGAGCATAGAATGGACACATATATTATTGACTTATTAACTCATTCCTGGAGTCACCCAAGGTCCAAGCTCCAACTTATGACCACACACCAAGGCTTTTTTATTGCTTGCTTCTCTGGCTTTTTGCCTATTTTCCTTTCCCTGCCCATAATCATGTAAGTGTAACATCCATCAAAGTAACACTTTGTCTCTCTCTGTATGGCTCTCTCACACACAGAGCTGTGTTTAGATTTAAAGCTGTTATCTTTTTAGAATATGACAAGAGAGGGGCCATCATCGCTTGGTGATAAGGTTTCTTGTAATTATAATCTCATTCTCAAAGACATAATATATATATTTTTTGAGACGAAGTCTCATTTTGTCATCCTTGGCAGAGTGCCATGGCATCACCTCTCACTGTAACTTCAAACTCTTGGGCCTGAGCGATTCTCTCATCTCAGCCTCCCAAGTAGCTGGGGCTACAAGCACCTGCCACACTACCTAGCTATTTTTTGTTGTTGTTGTTGTAGTTGTCATTGTTTGGCAGGCCTGAGTTGGGTTCGAACCTGCCAGCCCTAGTGTATATGGCTGGTGCCCTAGCTGCTGAGCTATAGGCACCAAGGCTCAAAGATATAAAATTGATACCTAATGCACTTTTAACATAATGCCTATTTGTCACAAATGAAGACATTTCCAATACATATATTATTTCTACTGACAATCTTTTATTGTAATCATGAACATAACTGTCAAAAGGAACTATATATTGAAGCAAGCCACAAAAACTAGCTTAACTGAAATAAGAATATATCTGACACTCTTGAAGCTTTATAAGATTTAATAAAAATTTATTTATTTATTTATTTATTATTTTGAGACAGAGCCTCAAGCTGTCACCCTGGGTGGAGTGCTGTGGCATCACAGCTCACAGCAACCTCCATTTTCTGGGCTCAAGCAAGTCTCCTGCCTCTGCCTCCCAAGTAGCTGGGCTACAGGCGCCCGCCACAATGCCTGACCATTTTTTGGTTGCAGCCACCATTATTGTTTGGCAGGCCGGGCTGGATTCGAACCCGCAAGCTCAGGTGTACGTAGCTGGCACTTTAGCCTGTTGAGCCACAGGCGCCAAGCCAGATTTAATAAAAATTATTAATGTGGAATTGTTTAGAAAAGACTTTTCTACTTACCAACCCAATACCTTTACATTTCTGTCATTGGAGGGGAGTTGGTTGTAGCCAGAAACATTTCCAGGCTCTTGTGTTGCACTTTTCCTGTACTTATCACCATCTAGTGTGTTATATATTTTACTAATTTTTCATGTTTATTGCTCTCTCACCACAAGCTCTGCAGGTAGAGATTTTTCATCTGTTTGTTTACTGTTATAGTCTCAATGTTTATAACAGTACCTAATTATGTAGTAGGCGTTAAATATATGCTTGCTGAATGAATGGATAATAAATGAATTAGCAAATAAATAAAGTATTTGGTTTAAAACTTATCATCAGAACCTAAAGATCACTTATAAAGAAACTACTGAGTTATGTACTATGGCTAGTAACAAGGAGAGACAGAGGTAATTCCTCTGTACCTCTGAGGTCTTCCATCTCATGAAGTAATTAGAATAAGAAAAGTACTGTGGCTTTATAGTTCACAGCAACCTCAAACTCTTGGGCTTAAGTGATTCTCTTGCCTGAGCCTCCCTAGTAGCTGGAACTACAGGCACCTGCTACAATGCCTGGCTATTATTTATTTATTTATTTATTTATTTTTGTTTAGCGGTCCTGGGTGGGTTCGAACCCACCTGCCCTGGTGCATGTGGCTGGTTCCCTAACCACTGAGCTACAGGTGCCCCCCCAAATGTATACATATTTTAAGAAAGGAAAAAAATATCTGTATTAAAATTATAATACTCAAGTCATGTTTGAATTCTGCAATTATAAGAGGTGCTCAAACATGACTTGCAGACATGTGTTATCAATATATACTGAGTATTGAGTATTATAATTTTAATTTTAATACAGTTTTTCCCCATTCTTAAAATGTCTATGCATTTTTTGCATAATATATATATATATATATCTTTTTTTTTTTTGAGGCAGGTCTCACTATAACACCCTTGCTGGTCTTGAATTCTTTGGGCTCAAACCATTTTCCAATCTTACCCTTTTAAGTAGCTGGGACTATAGGCATGCTCCACAGTGCCTAGCTCAAGTGTCTCTTTTTGCATTCAAATTTCCTCTCTTTATAAGACTCCAGCAAGATCAGAATTCAACCCAACTTAATTGCCTCTTTGAAGGCTATCTCCAAATGCAGTCACATGGATAGGCCCATCCATAAGACCTCATTTAAACTCAATTATCTCAGGCAGTACCTGTGGCTCAGCGAGTAGGGCGCCAGCCCCGTATACCGAAGGTGACGGGTTCAAACCCGGCCTTGGGAGAACTGCAAAATAAAAAAATAGCTGGGTGTTGTGGCAGGCGCTTGTAGTCCCAGCTACCCTGGAGGCTGAGGCAAGAGAATCGCCTAAACCCGGGATTTGGAGGTTGCTCTGAGGGCAATAAGGTGAGACTCTACTGAGTCTCTACTGAGGGCAATAAGGTGAGACTGTTTCTACAAAAAAATAAAATAAAAATAAACTTAATTATCTCCTAGAGGCCCTTTCTTCAAATATAGCTCCATACTGGGGTAGTATGGGCTAGAATTTGGACATATGAATTTTAGGGCACAAAATTCAGTCCACAGAAGTCTTTCATGAGGCTGTAGTCAGCTGCAATTGAGGCTGCAGACTCATCTGATGGTGAGTGATGAGCTTCCTAACTTACACCATTGCTGTCAAGACTCCTCAGGTTGCCCAAATTACCCCATTGACAATAGCAGCTGGCTTCTTTTAGAGCAAGAGATGAGGGGCAGAGACCCCAAGACAGAATGCATAGTCTTTTTATAAATTAATTTTGGAAGTGACATACCATTACATCTGCCATTATTCTACTGGTCATACAATGTAGCCCTGGTAAAATATAGGAGAGAACCATACAGGGACATAAATACCAGGACATGAGATTACTGGTGGTCATCTTTGAGGCTGGCCACAACAAGTAGGTCAAAAATGAAAATTCAGTCTGCAAAAATTTATGCATATATGTTACTTAAATATTTTAATTATTAAACTGCGACATTGAAGTATTTTCAGCTACTGTGATACTACTTAAATATGTTAATTGTTAAACTGTGACATTGAAGTATTTTCAGCTACTGTGATAAGTAGGACTTATGTTTTCTAGGATCAAGCTATATTTACTACAGAACATCTGAAAATTTTTGTCCAATTTATAAATGTTGCAAATATTTGTGCCTGATAAAATATTTGGGCTGATTTGTGTGTTCCTCTAAATCAGCAGTTCTCGATCCACAGTTTGCGACCCACAGGAACTGTATTAAAGGGTCACAGCATTAGGAGCGTTGAGAACCACTGCCTAAATAAAAAACATCAAGAGTTAGGATAATCGTTGACTCCAGCCTCAGTGCTAGACTGTTTGGGTTTGAATATATACTGTGGTGTATACAAATTGGGACAACTTGAGCAATTTTTTTCAATCTCTGTTTCTTAGTTTTACCATATGTAAAATTGGAGAAGCAAATAAATTATATCAGTTTCATATGGCTGTTGTGAAGATTAAATGAGTTAATGCATACAAAATGCTGAGAATAGCTCCTGGCATAAAAGGCATGCCAAAAAACAAAAACAAAAATACCCCCAAACCTGGTTGTTTCCTCTTATTATTAATTATTCCAAGCCTGATGCTACCTACAATATATTGTAGATATTCAATAAATGTTTTTGTATGACCCATGGGCATTGTCTGTAAAGAGTTTATAATGAAAGCTGGTAGATAGCATGAAAGCTTCACAAATGATGACCATGTGACTTTCAAAGAAGCACATAATTTATTTCCTTGCCATGGAAGGTGGTGACATTTGAGCTAAAGGTTAAGGCCAATGTAGAACATTAATAGATCAAAATCTTTACTCCAGAAAGAGGAAATGACATAAGCAAAAATCCACTTTTTCCCCACAGTCAAGCCAGAACATAACATGGGAGAAGGGGAGTAAGGGGGAACAAGTGTGAGGGGTTGGTTGGCGCCAGGTAATGGAATCCTTTTAATGTCAGACCACATGGTTTGGATTTCACTGTGTGGTCACCAGAAAGGTTTTTAAACAACAAAATAATGCCTTAGGAATATTTGGTGTGATTGTGAAAACTAAATTGAGATGGCACCTTCAGGCTTGGCTTGATCCAGGATTCAGATAAAATCTCCATATCCATCTTTCAGCTCTGCTGTTTTTCTGTTAGTTCTGCCTGTAGATCCAGGTGAAGCACAGAGAGAAGAGAAATTGTTTCCTAAAAAGCACAAGATAGAAAAGTTTTGTTTCTAGAAAATGTCTAAATTCAGTCATGTTCCTATTCCTCAACCAATCATCATGTCCAGAGTATGGCATGGCAGCTTAGATTTAGGCACCCTGGCACCACACCCAAGAAAGGAAACACATCAGTTTCAGTCAGATTCCATGCTACCACTTCAAGGTTTCATGTCTAGATAAATAGAGAGAATGATGCACTAGTAGGAGAAATGATAATAATGTTTATTAAGTGGGGATCTATACGATTTAGTCCTTGAATTATGCTGTGGTTTAAATACAAATCAAAAGTAATTCATATGCAGCTATTTTTGCCACAACATAAGGATAACATAAAGTCCCTCAGTAATCATTCTTTTTTTTTGTTTTGTTTTTTAGTAGAGACAGAGTCTCACTCTATCACCCTCAGTAGAGTACCATCACGTCACACAGCTCACAGCAACCTCCAACTCCTGGGCTTAGACGATTCTCTTACCTCAGCCTCCTGAGTAGCTGGGACTACAGGCATCCACCTCAACGCCCAGCTATTTTTTGTTTTGCAATTTGGCCAAGGCTGGGTTTGAACCCACCACCTTCAGTATATGAGGCCGGCGCCCTGCTCGCTGAGCCACAGGTGCCGCCCAGTAATCATTCTTTAGAGATATTTTTGGGCTGTGAGAGGTGGCTCACATCAGTAATCCCAGCATTTTGGGAGACTGAGGCCATAGGATCTGCATGGGTGATAGAACAAGACTCTGTGTGTAAAGAAAAAGTAATAAAATTAAAAAATATATATATAGTTTTTCTTCTTCCCTTCATTGCCTTTAGCAATGTAGTTACTCTCTCTAAAGGTTTTATCCCCATATAAAAACAAAAATACCATGATGACCACCACCACCACCACCAAAATACCAGCTAGCCTTACTCTTTCTCCTGTGTTAATATTTCTATCCTCCCTCCTCCTTCCCTCTCTCCCTCCTTCTCTCCCTTCAAAAATCCCACAAACTGGAGTGGCAAGCCCAAACTTCCTTAAAAGGTAAGGGAAGGGAGACAGACCAAGGTCAGTTACATTAAAATTCTTTATAATAGGCCCACAGAAAAAGAATGGAGAAACTACATACCTATAATTTTATTTTAATAAAATAGAAAATCGTGATTAGCACTTGCTCTTCTTATCACCTATTTTCATTCCCACATCTGTTTCATACACACCTTTGTATGAAGCTAATTTTTCCTTTGTCTGAAATATCTCCTATCAAATCAATATGCCTGCTCATCTGGAGACCTTCTCGTTTTCAAGCCTTATCCGCCCCCCCCCCCCCAGAAAGTTCCCTAATAGCATCCCTCAATCCTACCTTTATGTCCTCTGGACTACCACTTTGCCTGTACATTTCTATTAAAATTGTGACTTTTATTTTTTGTGCCACGTCTGTTGACCTGTCAGTAAACTATTTGAGATCAGAACCCCATTTTGCATACCTGGCACATAGTAGACCTCACATAAACACTATTGACTAAGTAAGTCAATGGATGAATAACATTTTTTTAAAAATCCATTTTGCCTTTGAGTTGAAGCTCTTAGCAGTACACCTTGTTGAAGGCTTTAAGTTGGTTTTGAAAATATTAGAGTAGCGCTTCAGAGAAGCTCACTGTATTAGTCAGCGTTCTCCAAAGAAACAGAAGCAGTAGGATGTATACATTTATTATACAGTTTATTATAAGGAATTAGCTCATGTGGTTTTGGAGATTGACAAGTCCCATGAACTGTAGCCAGCAAGCTGGAGACCCAGGAGAGCCAAGGGTGTAGTTCAGATCTGGAAAGCTATAGGCTTCAGACTTAGAAGGGAGCCAGAATTTCAATTCAAGTCCAAAGTCAGGAAACCAACCAACCAACCAACAAACAAAAAAATCAGTGCCCCAGCTCAAAGGCAGTCCAGCAGGAGGAATTCTCTCTTACTCAGCTTTTTTCTTCTAGCCAAGCTTTCAATAGATTGGATGTAGCCCACCCTCATTAGGAAGGGCAGTCTGCTTTCCTGATTTAGATATTAATCTCATCTAGAAACACCCTCATAGACACACCCAGATTTAGAATGTTCAATCAGATGTCTGGGAACCCTGTTGCCCAGTCAAGTGGATACATAAAATTAAACATCACAAAGACTGAAGCCTATAGATAAAGATCTGGAAACACCTGTTAGAAGGAGTAAATTAAAACTATAATAATGTCTCTGAGGATAAGAGGGAAAGGTTACCAAAAGCAAAAGCTGGGATATTTTCTTAGGAGGCCAAAGAAGTGAAGAAGTTATTGTTCTCATCCATAGAGGGGTGGCATTGAGCTAGATGATTTTGAAGATACTTCCAGTTGTAAAACTCTCATTGTCTTTTCACTTTCGGGTTTCAAGACTGGGTAAATGGGTATGTTATACCCGTGGCGAGTGGAATAGAGAAACACCAGCACATTGAGCCCAAATTAAGTAAGGGACGTTTATTCAACGGCCCGGCTAAGGGCGAGCTTACACTTCCAGGTTTGAAATGGAGGTGGAAACTTTTTATAAGGGGCTTTTGGTAGGCAAGGGGGAGTCCTTAATGCAAACCAAATTTGACAAGAGCCAACACCTGGTAAGGGGAATCTTTACAAGGGGAAGCTGGGTTTTTGTGGTTATTACTAAACTTTTTCAGCAGAGTCTTCTGTCTTAAAGGGGGAGGGTTGAAAGCCCTTAGCAAGATGGAGTTGGGGCATAACAGGTAAATTAAGAGACATGGATAATGTAAGAAGATTTGGAGGGAATTGATATCTTGTTACTAGTTGCATGGAAACTACTTATTCGTGAAATTTTTAATTCTATGTATATTCTTCCAGGAAGTATTATTGGTTTTCTACAATACACAGCTTTCATTGAACTGTTGGAGATCATTATTTGGATAGGTCCTTTGGAGACTTTCTTCCTTCCGTTAGAAGCACTGTGAAGGATAGGGAGCTGGCTCATTGGCTCACACCTGTAATCCTACTAATCCTGGCATTCTGGGAGGCTGAGACAGGTGAATTGCTTGAACTCAGGAGTTTGAGACCAGCCTGAGCAAGATTGAGACCCTGTCTCTACTAAAAAAAAAAAAAAAAAACAAAGCCAAATATTGTGGCAGGGGCCTATAGTCCCAGCTACTTGGGAGGCTGAGGCAAGAGGAACTGTTGAGCCCAAGAGTTTGAGGTTGCTGTGAGCTATGACACACAGCACTCTACACAGGGCAAGGGAATGAGACTCTATCGCAAAAAAGAAAGGAGGAAAGAAGGAGGGAGGGAAAGAAGGAAGAGAGAGAAAAGATACAAATGCAGTTAAAAACCAGAAGAAGATCTAGGATAGGATTTTCAAACTGCTTTTCCTAGTGCCTTGGGTCAGTGGGGTAGAGAAAACACCAACTGATTCTGATGCCCCTACTTTCTCCTGATAGATATCACAGAATTTTCTCCTTGACCAGTGCTGTCTATGCAAGCTCTGCGCCGGATACCTTCTGTTTGCCAGCCCCCTTCCCCAGCTCCACCCTCCCTCCTCCTCCTCTCTGTTCTGTGACGGGAGGCTGATCTCTATGGACCACATCAGTGGGCTGTTTTGCTGTGCTGCTTCTGTTTGGCCCTTGAGGATCACCAGCATGAGATTGGAAGGAGGGATAACATGAGAATTTCTTTAAAATTCTGCCACAATGAAGATGGCCGACTGGAAGCAGTTTTGGACAGAGGCTCCTGTCCAAAAGGAAAGATAACCTTCAGAAACTGCCCAATTGAGCTGAAGAATGAGAGCCCAGCTGAGAGAGAGAAGTGATAACTGCAGGTCACCTCTGAGGCAAGCTGTGACATCAAGAAACCAAGCCTCAGGCAGAAAAACTGAACTAAACTTTTCCTCCATTCTGAAATTCCAGGACACCCTTCTCCCCTGACCTGACCCACCAGAAGCCTGACCTCTGCTGAAACTGAGGGAGGAGGACTTGAGCAGTGCCCACTCTCCCTATCTGCCGGATCAGGCAGCCTGCCAGGTAAGAGACTCAGGGCCCCACTGAGCCCCAGCCAGCCCCCAGGCCAGGGACACTTCCGGGACCCCCACATGGCTCCAATCTGTACCCCTCTGGGCTTCAGCCTGCCACCTGCAGCAGCCAGGAACTCCACCAGGACCCCCGCCAGGCTTTGGCCTGAGCCACCAGTGGCCAGGAACTGCTCCAGGACTTCTGCACCCCCTGATTTGCACCTCAACAGGCCTTAGCCCACCACCAGCAATGGCCAGGAAGTCTGCAGGGACTCTCCCGTGGTGCCAATCTGTGCCCTGCCAGGCCTCAGCCCACCGCCCACAGTGGCCAAGAACTCCACTCCACCGGGACCCCCACGTATCCCTGATTGGCACCCCACCAGGCCTTGACCTACTGCCAGCAGCAGTCAGGAAGTCCACTGGGACTCCCTCCCACGGCGATCTATGCCCTGGCCAGCCTCAGCCTGTCGCCAGCCAGGACCCCCGCATGGCTCTGATCCACGCCCTCTGGGACCCAGTCCTCTGCTTGCAGCAGCCAGGGACTCTGCTGGGCTTTGTGTCGCTGCCTGGTCTTCTGTGGCCAGGGACCCCGCTGGGACCCCCATGCTGGGCCTTCACCTGCTGCCCACACCAGCCAGGGGCTCTGCCAGGAACCTACCAGGCCTCTGCCTGCCTGCCGGGATCAGGAACTTTGGGAGCCACACAACCGGCCTCCTCCCTTACCCTCTCTGCCTCCACACCAGCCTGCCCATCTGGCCAGGAGCCTAGGAGGCTGAGACCCATGCCCTCCCTCCAGAGTGCTCCTCCCAGCTAGAGACTGCTGGAGGAATGGGCTCTCTTTGCAAAGGCCACGAGGTGTCCCATCCCATGCCCTGCTACTTGATCTGGGTGTGCCACACTCCAGAGCTGGTCCTGTAGCCAGAACTCCCTGGGTGTGGCAGTCCCAGAGGAACTACACAAGGTCACTCCCTACAAAGATCCAGTAACAACAGAGTGATTCTACTGGGATCTGATCTGGGAGAGACACCTCCTCAACTCTGAGGACAGTCACAGGCAACAGTGAAAAATAATCATGAGGTGGAATCAACAGAAAAACTCTGGCAATATGAATAATCAGAGTATATCAACTCCCCCAAGCAATGACAAGGTAGATACAGCACAAGATCCCTTACATAAGCAAATGGCTGAGATGTCAGAAGTTGAATTCAGTCTGGATAGCAAATAAGATCAGTGCAATGGAGGAAAAGATGGAATTAGAATTTCAAGCAGTAATCCAAAAGATGACCCAAAAGATGTCTCAAGAACTGAATGAATTCAAAGACCAAATGACCAAAGATTTTGACACATTGAGACAAGAAGTTGCAGCCCTCAAAGATCTGAGAAATACAGTAGAATCCCTCAGTAACAAAATGGAGCAAGCAGAAGAAAGGATTTCTGACATGGAAGACAAAGCTTTGGAATGCTCCCAAACTTCCAAAGAAGAAGAGAAATGGAAGGCAAAAATGGATCATTCTCTCAGACAGCTTTGGGATAACTCAAAGAAAACCAATATTCACCTTACAGGGATACCTGAAAATGATGACGTGATGTCACAAGACACAGAGTCTCTTCTTTATGAGATTATGAAAGAGAACTTTCCAGACATGCCAAGAGATTCTGAAATTCAGATAGCAGACAGTTTCAGGACACCAGCATGACCCAACCCAAATAAGACATCCTCCAGGCACATCATAATTAAGTTCACTAAAGTTAATATGAAGGAGAAAATTCTGAAAGCAGCCAGAAGTAAGAAATCCATTACTTATTAGGGGAAGAATAGTAGAATAACTGCAGATCTCTCTGATCAAACCTTTCAAGCTAGAAGAGAATGACATCGACTTTTAATCTCCTAAAACAAAAGAACTTTCAACCCAGGATCCTATATCCAGCTAAACTGAGTTTCATTTATGATGGAGAAATTAAACACTTCAACAGCATCCACATGGTGAAGAAATTTACTATAACTAAACCAGCTCTCCAGGATATTCTCAGACCTATCCTCCACAATGACCAGAGCAAACCTCCACCACAAAAGTAAACTCACCCAGAAGCTATCAAACTTCATCTTCCACAGTGATGAAAGGATTAAAAATTCCACTGGACTTTCAAAAGATTTCTCATTACTTTCAATTAATGTGAATGGTTTAAATTGTCCTCTAAAGAGGCATAGGTTGGCTGACTGGATATAAAAACTCAGGCCAGATATCTGCTGCATACAAGAATCTCACCTTACCTTAAAAGATAAATTTAGACTCAAGGTGAAGGGATGGTCATCTATATCCCAGGCAAATGGAAAACAGAAAACAGCAGGTGTCACTATCTTATTTGCAGATACAATAGGCTTTAAACCAACCAAAGTAAAGAAGGATAAAGACGGGCATGTCATATTTGTTAAAGGTACCACTCAATATGATGAGAGTGCAATTACTAATATTTATGCACCCAACCAGAATGCACCTCAATTTATAAGAAAAACTCTAATAGACACGAGTAACTTGATTTCCTACAGCTCTATAGTAGTTGGAGATTTTAATACTTCTTTAGCAGTGTTCGATAGATCCTCCAGTAAGAAGCTAAGTAAAGAAATTTTAGATTTAAACTTAACCATTCAACATCATGATTTAACAGACATCTACAGAACATTTCATCCTAATAAAATTGAATACACATTTTTCTCATCAGCCCATGGAACATACTCCAAAATTGATCACATCTTAGGTCACAAGTCTAATCTCAGCAAATTTAAAAGAATAGAAATTATTCCTTGCGTCTTCTCCAACCATCAAGGAATAAAAGTTGAACTCAATAACAACAGGAATCTGCATACTTATACAAAAACATGGAAGCTAAATAACCTTATGCTGAAGGATAGCTGGGTCATAGATGAGATTAAGAAGGAAATTACCAAATTTTTTGAACAAAATGACAATCAAGACATGAATTATCAGAACCTCTGGGATACTGCAAAGGCAGTCCTAAGAGGGAAATTTATAGCACTGCAAGCCTTCCTCAAGAAAACGGAAAGAGAGGAAGTTAACCACTTAATGGAACATCTCAAGCAACTGGAGAAGGAAGAACATTCCAACCCCAAACCCAGCAGAAGAAAAGAAATAACCAAAATTAGAGAAGAATTAAATGAAATTGAAAACAGAAGAATTATACAACAGATGAATAAATCAAAAAGTTGTTTTTTGAAAAGGTCAATAAAATAGATAAACCTTTGGCTAACCTAATCAGGAAAAAAGAGTAAAATCTCTAATCTCAGCAATCAGAAATGCTAAAGACGAAATAACAACAGACCCCTCAGAAATTCAAAAAATCCTTAATAAGAAACTTTACTCTCAGAAATATGAAAATCTCAAGGAAATTGACCAATACTTAGAAGCACGCCACCTACCAAAACTTAGCCAGAACCAAGTGAAAATGTTGAACAGGCCATATTAAGTTCTGAAATAACATCAACTATACAAAATCTCCCTGAAAAGAAAAGCCTGGGACCAGATGGCTTCACATCAGAATTTTACCAAACCTTTAAAGAAGAACTAGTACCTATATTACTAAACCTCTTCCAAAATGTAGAAAAAGAAGGAAGACTACCCTACACATTCTATGAAGCAAAAATCATCTTGACCCCTAAAACAGGGAGAGACCCAACAAGAAAAGAAAACTATAGACCAATATCACTAATGAATATTGATGCAAAAATACTTAACAAGATACTAACAAACAGAATCCAAAAAGACATCAAACAAATTATACACCATGACCAAGTGGGCTTTATCCCAGGGTCTCAAGGCTGGTTCAATATACATAAATCTATAAATGTAATCCAGCACATAAACAAATTAAAAAATAAAGACCATATGATTCTTTCAATTGATG
>CAUYON010023345.1:0-28637 GCA_963573935.1 Arctocebus calabarensis
TGTTATTTAATTTCTAACAAATTACCAGATGATACTGATGTTATTAGTTTTAAACTATACTTGAGAATAATTGCTCCAAACCACAATTAAAATATGGGGAAGCTGAGTACATTGGATACTTTTTCTTTCATTCTTGAGATACTTTGCTAAGAAGAATATGTTCCAGCTCCATCCATGTAAACACGAAAGAGGTAAAGTCTCCATCTTTGTTTAAGGCTGCATAGTATTCCATGGTATACATGTACCACAATTTATTAATCCATTCGTGGGTTGATGGGCACTTGGGCTTCTTCCATGACTTAGCAATTATGAATTGGGCTGCAATAAACATTCTGGTACAGATGTCTTTGTTTTAATGTGATTTTATAGGCTATAACCCAACTATAGCACAAGAATATGTGGAAATGGGCAAGGGAGGGGAGGGAGAGGATGCAGTGGAGGGAGGGTAATTAGAGGGGCCACACCTATGGTGCATCTTAGAAGGATACAGGCAAAACTTACTAAATGCAGAATAGAAATGTCTTCATACAATAACTAAGAAAATGCCATGAGGGCTATGTTAAACAGTTTGATAAATACATTTCAGATTGTATATGAAACCAGCATGTTGTACCCTTTGATTGCACTAATGTATGCAGCTATGATTTAATAAAAAAAAGTGGAAGCAATAAAAGGTTTGCCATATACTAAAAATGAGAAAATCATTAAATAAATTGATGTTCCTTCTTTTTTGGCCTCTTGGTGGGGCTTACTGAAAGTCTTCTCCATATTTCCACATGAAGCCTCAGATGTCTTATTAATAGAAAAGATACTTTGGACCAAATAATATTTAATGTTGTTTCTAACATTAAATAAATATGACTACTTTCTTGTGAGAATTAAATAAAATGGTTAAGAAAAACATTCTGCAACTTTCTCAGTCTAACAGCTAGGAATGGTTTGGCAGCTAGTGACTATGAACTTTGCAATTACTATGATATGAATAAGTGGTTTTCTCACATACCAAAATGTTGGAAAGTAACCAGAACCTTTTTTTTTTCATTTTTCATTTTTCAGGTTGAGTTTTCTGGAAGAGATGCTGAAATAGAGTTTAGGATGTAAGATGTTTAGTAGGGATCAATATCTATGAAGAAAAGTGGGAGGAAGCAGGATTGGATAGGAATAAAACAAAAACAAAAACAATGCATATCCTAGAAAACCTAGCTTGCCTGGTGGGGAGATCTGCAGAGAACATTGCCTATCAGGAGGTCCTGTATTGGCCTGAAATGGCCAAATCCATGTCAAAAATAAACTCCGTTTCATTCTTTCGCATGAAAGAGAGCATAAGCTAACTTCAGAGTCTTTTTTTATATGGGTAACAATTTCATTTATTTGTGCAGAGACTTATGACTTAATCACCTCCCCAAAGCCCCGTATTCTAATATAATCATCTTAGGGGTTAAGATTTTAACATATCATTTTGGTGGGGAACATAAACATTCATAACACAGCAAATTTCTATCCATTCTATCAGGATATCAAAAGCTTTTCTAGAAAACATTGCATGGATTTTGCTTATGCCTTTTTTGCTATTGTTGTTGCTGCAGTTTGGTCAGCGCTGGGCTCGAACCCACCACCTTCAGTATATGGGGCCAGCATCCTACTCACTGAGCCACAGGTGCTTCCCTGCTTATGCCTATCTACCAGAATGTTATCATGTGATTAATTTGGTTAGAGACTAGAGAGGTAAGTACTGAGTGTCTCTAATTTCTAAAGTAGAAAAATAAAAGTGAAAGGCAATTGGGCAGGGATATAATCTTCTAACTAGGTAGTGTTGCCATTCCCAATTTCCAAGTAAAAGCCTGAAGACTAAATTTTAATAATTTATTCACAATTTCCTCAGTCTTTGTCACAGCACCCAGAATTAAGAGTCTTGGGCTTTAAGGAATTCTGTGGAACAGCAAAAAAGGGGTATTTTCTGGCAATCTATATGGAGTTCTATTTAAGACTATGTACACATTCTTGGTGAAAAAAAAATATGGCATTTACTGAGCTTAGTGTTTTTATTTTTATTTTTCCTCTGGGATTAACATAAGTTTTCTTCTCTGTTTTTAGAAAATACAGTCAGGCAACTCACAAATGTGACATGAACTGGAAGATTACTGGGGCCTTAATTTGCATCAAAGCCAAACGAACAGGACTTCTGTCATCTCCTCTTCAAAGCAATATTCTCCTAAGGGAAGTGTTATTACACTGTAAACCAAGGAATTCATGCTCAAAAATACAACTGCCAGCTCAAAAATGTAACACCAAAAACTTTAAAAAGAAAGGAAATGTAACACAAAAAGCTTTAAAAAGAAAGAAAAGAGAGAAAGTAGATGGGAAAGAACACCTCCTAACTAACTACCCCCAGGACCTCTGCTCTAAGTAACATCCCTTCCCCGCAGCATCCCAGATGTGGTGCTAATAAACAAAACGAAGATGAATAATGAACAGTCCAGTGAAGTACAGTATTGTCTATGGTCAAATGGGTAGACCATAACCAATAATAAGAGCCATGCTTTCACAGTTGCTAAAATGGGCAAGAAGGAAGGGGAGTCTCATCATTTATTTCTGTAGATTGTGTGCCTAAATTTAGCCACTATTCAAACTCAACTTCCTGTACATTTATTTTCAGGGTCAATAAATTTGACCTGGGACCTGGAAAAAAAGTAAAGGAAAATGTAAAGGTTATACAGAGCAGCAGAATAATATCAGAACTATGATTTAATTTAACAATTTTTATATTATCAGATTCAATTTTTAAAATAATTAAAATGTCTGCTTATGATGTACTCTCAGAAATTTCTAGAGAAGTAAATATTTTGATGCACTGGGAAAAGTATACTGTTTACATAATAGTACTAAAATGTCTCTATGCTTCTCTAATGATGAGAGTAAACCAATTAATGAACACTTTTGAATGAACTGACTTTCAGGATGCAAAATGAGCCATGATTCTAAAAAACTTGTTCTTTTAAATAAAAGAGAGCTCTGAAAATGATAAAACAATTAACTGCAAAAACTGAGTCAATCAAATTCCAACCAGGGGTCAGATAGTTTATGTAGATATTCTCACATGTAAAAGAGATATGGAAACTATCAAAAAGATATTATGAAAAACAAGGTGTTTATGCATACTTTTCCACAAAATATTATTTATCCTTTTAATCCATTCCTTAATTCTTTTAAAATGAATTTTTAGTAAAAATTTTTAAAAAGCAATTTTAATTATTCCAGAAAACTTTCAAGCATATATTCTCTTGGTGTTAATTCTTCAGGGATTAATATCCTCTACATTGTTTTGATATTAATTTATGTGTTAATTTTTTCTGCCATAGAACATTACTGGATTTATTTTTCAGGGGTCTATCTTTCTGAATTATATTAAAATAAAATGTTATCAATCCTTTATCACTGACATTCTAAGAGAGATTTTTCCTAGGAATAGAAATAGAATTTTAAAGTCTTTCTCCTTAAGTGACTAAAAATAATTGCATTATTTTCCTACTTAACTGTTATCACTTGAGCTCTTGTTTTCATAGGAATATATTAATTTTGGTCCAGGATTAATTTTGCATACATATTTCACTCACAGGTGTAACATTCCTTTTTTTTTTTTTTTTTTGCAGTTTTTGGCCTGGGCTGGATTTGAACCCGCTGCCTCTAGCATATGGGGCCAGTGCCCTACTTCTTTGAGCCACGGGCACTGCCCTCAAATGGCGTAACTTTCTAAATTGAGGCTAAATCTAACTAATGCAGAAAATGTTTTGAATGTTACTTTACGTGCAACTTAAATTTTGGTAATAATTAAGATTGAATCACGTGATTATACTTAATGTTCAGTAACAGCCCTGTCCCCATCACAGATAATTAAAAAAACAACATACCTAATAATTCAAATTGTTTGTTTTCTTCTTTCTTTTGTATTTTCAAAGGTATATGTTAGCATAGGAATAACAACTTTAGAACCAAAGACATGTCTTTTGAAACAAAATCACAGCCAAAGATACGTCTTTTGAAAGAAAATAATGGCAATGAAAACAAAGACTTGTAATGTTGAATATTTCTGCAATATGAGAGGCAGCATAATATTCCGATGAGAGGCAAAGACTTAAAACAAGACTGTTTGAATCAAAGCTAGGCTCTGCCCCTCACTATCTGCATGCCTGTGAGCAAGTTGACATCTCTCTACCAGTGAAATATTACCATAAGACACATACTTATCATTAATATATTGTTGACTTAAAGCACTGATGTACCTTCTAGTGCAATGGTTCTCAACCTTCCTTATGCCACGACCCTTTAATACAGTTCCTCATGTTGTGGTGACCCCCAATCATAAAATTATTTTCATTGCTACTTCATAACTGTAATTTTGCTACTGTTATGAATCGTAATGTAAATATCTGATATGCAGGATGTATTTTCATTGTTACAAAGGGGTCGCGACCCACAGGTTGAGAACCGCTATTCTAATGGAACCTATTTTATTAATAAGACCCCAAATTCTTTTTCTTTTTTTTAGGTGCAATCATGTTCACAAAATTTATTTTCAGATGACAATTGGCATAGTATTTTAACTGTAAAGACTTAAATGTCACTATCATTCCAAAAAGCACTATATTAAAGAATAAAAATAGGCATCTAACTGCTAAATTCAATTTTTTTGGCTTTAATATCTTTCCCTGTTAAACCTAAGGAAAACTGAACTCAAATAATAAAGCATGATTAAATATTTCAAGTATATTCAAATAATTTTTATTTTTTAGGCTATTAATGTTGTCCATACTAATTTATGCATTCAAATGTATTTTCTATTCTTTACAATTCATTTTTTTCTTTTCTATATCTTGCTTCTTCCTTTTAGCTATAATTTTTTTGGCAAAAGAAGAACAGAAAGAAAATACACATTCTTAGAACATTTTCTAGAAACCATCTAAGATAACCGTGAGAACACTGTACATGGTTTTTTAAAAAGAGGATTAAAAAATAAGCCTCAATTATAAAAACCAAAGATGAGCTATATTCTACTTTTATTTCCTTTCTAGAGTAAAAATCACAAATATTATGATTACATACGAAACACAGGTAAAAGTTAAGACTGTGTGGGTCTTTCTCGCTGCCATTTTCCTCTAGTCCATTTCATCTCTCATATGCACAATAGCATCATTAAACTAAAAGATGTTTTGTCAGCTTCTATTTTTCTCCAAGCACTCTCAATTAGCAAGTACTACAACTAAAAGAGCTGTCAGATAATATTAAGGATAGCTGAGATCCTAAATGGACATAAATTGAACAATTTAATTGTCTCTACCAATATCATCAGTGTTCTGCTGTTGGCCTCACAGGAAACAGCTGCCTGAGCAATTATTCCTACCCATTCGTGGAAACTGAAGACTTAGTTTTTAACAAAGCACGTTTACTAGACAACTGAGATAGATCTAGTTCACTTTAAGAGATAAAAATCTAAAAATATTATTTAATTAATCATGGGGGGAGTTAAGTAAAATAAATTTTGTAAAATGTCTTAATGTTAAAAGGCACATGCAGGGGGAGGCGCCTATGGTGCTGACCCCATATACTGGTGGTGGTGGGTTCAAACCCAGTCCCAGCCAACAACTCCAAAAAAAAAGTACATGCGGGACTCAGGCTAGTGTTATCTAAGCATATTTATCCACTTGTCTTTTCTTTTAGAAATGAAAGAGGGTAAATAGATGTATCTCTTTCATTTCTGCACATCTCTTTATATCAAGAGATATAAAGGAATTATGGCTTAAGAAAGGAAAGTTATTGTTTGCATTAGGGATATAAAACAACTTTCACATTGAGTAAGAATTAAACATGTATGTATGGGTATACATATACACATATAAAATCACATCATTAAATAATTTCAAATTCACCATGGGGCTTAGTTGTAAGAAATAAGGGCTCTTTGAAACTCTGACATTGACATTGAAATAAATAACATTTTAAAGGAGAAATAATTAGAAAACATTTTGTGATTTTTAAACTGTAAAAAAAAAAGCCAATAGAGAAAGAAGAAATTAGACCTGGTTTCAAAGGTTTTACATTGATTGACATATTTGTACCTTCAAGGGTGCGACATACAGTTATTTAATAAATCTGTTCTTCCAGTCTAAAAATTCTTAATATTTCTCCAAAAGATAAGTGAGAATGACAAAGGAAGATAAGCTTCAATTATCTTAGTTTTCTTTTCACCTTTAGTAGCCTTTCTATTTTGTTACTCAAAGGCTTTTGCATTTAGCAAGAGGTCACTTACAGAAGTAGAAAAACACTTATTTTCTCTGAGACTAAATTAATTGGCTTGCACAGTAATGAGGTTTGATTAGATCTCTTCTTAGTCCATTTATCTCTAAAATTTATGATTAAAGTATCGAATAAAAAATTCCACAGATACAGAATGTCATGGAGGCACACTTGAGCTTATTAGTACAATAGTCCCCTTTTGTCTACAGTTTTGCTTTCCACAGTTTTAGTTACCCACAGTCAACCATAGTCTGAAAATAGGTGGGGATGGTACCCTAAGATACTTTGAGAGAGACTGAGAGAAAGAACACATATAGCTTTTATGACAGAATATTATTATAATTATTCTATTTTATCAGTTATTATTAATTTGTTATTAAACCTAATTTATAAATTAACACTTAACTGCCATGTGATTTTTATTGAACTCACACTAGTTTTGAGCCCCAGGTTTCACAAAGCTGTGAAACCTCTGCTAATTGCTTTGCTGTCAATGGACAGGTCTCTCTCACCTACTGATGTCCTGCTTCAGCAGCCCACCCAAGGGCCACAAACGGTGGACTGTGTTCTCCTATTACCATAACTTGCATTGTGTTTTTCACCTTGAATGTTTGCCTGGAGACCCTTTGCACAAAATCAATATGATGGTCTGCAGTAATGTGACATTGTTGCACATAAAAAGGCAGAAAAGACTGAAATCTGTAGAAGATACTATAAGATAAGCCCACGTCATTGTCTTTGAATTTTCATTTTCTTAGATTTATGGTAGTGAAACATACACATATTTCAAGAGATTTGAAAATTTGAAATTGAATAATAATATTCTTATACATTATTTTGTGTTATAGATGAGAAAGCTTTAACTTCGGGAGATAAATGGATTAAAGTTTGGCTCTTATCATTTACCTTTCTATTAGTTCACTTATTTTTTTCATTTAAATAAACATACTGAACACTGCTGTACAAGACACTATATCAAAAACTAGATAACAAATACTATAGATAACCATAATTTATGTGGAGAGAAATTAACACTTACACACCATTGGTGGGACTGCAAACTAGTAAAATCTCTATGGAAATTTGTATGGAGACACGTCAAGAAACTAAAAGTAGACCTACCATTTGATATGGCAATCCCACTATTGGATATTTGCCCAAAGGAAAAAAGCTATTTCATCAAAAAGACATGTGCACTAGAATAATTCACAATCACAAAGGTTTGAAATAGACTCAATTGCCCATCAATACATGATGAGTTAAGAAAATGTGTTGTATGTGTATGGAGTCCTACACAGCCACTTAAAAAAAATGGTAAAGTAATACTTTTTGTAACAACCTAGATGAAACTGGAGACCATTCTCCTAAGCAAAATATCAGAAGAATATAAAAACAAACACATTAGTTAAATTGGAACAAACTGGTCAACACTCATGTGCACATCTGAAAGAAAAAACTCAACAGAAATCAAGCAGGTTTGGGGGGTAGAAGATGAGTACAAGACACACCCTTTGGGTGATGAGCATTTGCAACTTTGACTCAAGCTGTACAAAAGAAATTCACACAGCCAAAACATTTATACCTCTGTAATTTTCTAAAAATTTAAAAATACACTCAAAAAATAATCTTAAAAGTGATTTATTGAATATTTAAAAACAGTATTCTTAACACAAAGGAATTATAAATGCTCAAGGTGATGGATACCTCAATTACCCTGATTTGATCATTACACATTGGTAAGCCTCTATAAAAACAGCATATGTACCCCATAAATACACACAACTATTTCATATCCAAAATCAAAATTTTTTAAAAATCTAAATAATCATCTATTTTAAACTGCACACAAAGTGTATGAACACTGTGTATGTCAATATATCATTGTATCTGCCTTCAAGAAAAGTTTTTAGAAGAAAACAAACTCAAGTGGAAAGTGCCTCAGTTGAATATAATGTTATAAAGTAGATCTACCATTTTGTTCAACAATCTCACTACTGGTGTCTACCCAAAGGAAAACAAGTCATTGTATCAAAAGACAACCACTCCTGAATGTTTATCACACTATGAGTCACAGTTGCAAAAATATGGACTCACCCTATCTGCTCACCTTCTAATCAGTGGATAAAGAAAATGTGGTACATATATGCTGCAGAGTACTACTCATCCATGAAAAGGACTGAAATCATGTCTATTACAGCTACTTGGATGGAACTGGAGGCCATGAACTTAAGTGAAGTATTTCAGGAATGGAAAAACAGACATGAAAAAAAGGGAGAGATGAACAAATCTTTTTTTCACTTGAACACTTAGAGTTGATAGTAGGGTTATTATTCAACCTAATTTCAATATTCAAGGAATAGGAAGATCCAAGAAGAGGGAAAATGACAAAGACCAGCTAGTAGATAAAGCAGGCAGAACACCCACAGCTGTAAGTTTGCCATCTTACATGGGTACGGTTCATGATACCCCAGAACAATTACAATAGCAACATCAAAGATCACTGATCGCTGATTACCAAAACACACATAATAGTAATAGTAAATAATGAAATAGTATGAGAATTACCAAAACAAGACACAAAGGCATGAAGTGAATGAACACAGGATTTGAACTATGGCACCCATGGATTGCTCCATAAAATGTTATCACAAACCTTCAGTTTGTAAAAAAATAAAATAGTTTTACAATTATTTGTGAGGCACAATAAAGCAGCATAAGAAAATGAAATTTGCCTGTATTTGATTTGTTTGTTATTTGATCAATTATAAAATAGTTAGTCCTCTAAATTATGCTATCTATCAAGGTTATTCCAATGAATGTGAACAGTAATTCACAAACATGGCTCAAGAAGATAGACTACTTTAGTTTTATAACTTTGGCAGATGGGGTTGTCAAGGCAATAAGCCGTGGATTTTCCAATAGGACATCCTTCAACATTGTGCCAGTAAATATATGATCTGTGCTGAGGTCCTCCAAGGTGTGACTCGATTATGCAATCTTTCAAATCTGTGTACAAAACAGAAATAACTTGAAGATGCTAACATGTCTTTCCAAACTCCAATAGGTTTAGGTATTGTTGTAATAACATGTAGCTATGTTAAAGGTGACCTATTACGTGGCTCCATAGTTTGTGTTTTTTAGTATATAGCCAAGTTATGGGATCAGTTTTCCATTTGGAATACTGTTAGCCTTAGATCTCTGCAGTAGGAACATCAGTAGTTGGAATGCTAAATAAACGGTTTATCACAGTGGCACACATGTAGTATAAGCTGGTCTCATTTTGTGCACCTGAGACTATAAAAAGAATGCATTCTCAAAAAGCATAATAGGTATACTATAAATATGTGATGAGCTGAATGACCCTTTATTAGTTTCCACTGTAATTTCTGATGGATATTTACAAAATGAAACAGCTAACCCAAGGGCCTAAAAACATGAAAGTAAAATCATAAAGTGTTTACTATCAGTGTGGTGAGGTTAAAGGGGATATGGAGCCCTGTATTTTGACTCCTGCCTCTTATACTTGTGGCTGTGTGATGAGGAGCAATCACAACCAACTAGCTGAGGCTAAATTTTCTCAGGCACAAAACAAAAATGATAATGATGCCCTTGCTTCCAAAGCTGTTGGAATGATCAAACAAACAAACGCAAAAATGGATATAAAAGAGATTTAAAAACTCAGTCACTGCTCTTATCCTGCACTACTAGGATTCTGCCTTTGCTTATAGGAAACCTATTGTTTAATTTTTACCATAAGAATCCTAGGAAAAATGATTCAAGTGCTTACCATTTTAATTCATTTAATCTTGTGTGAATTCTAGAGGCACACATTTTTAATGGGTTATTAAGTACAAAATGTTCGATTTCCTTAAGTACTAAGTTTGACAGTAAATATCTCTGACATTCCTAGTTTTATTTTTATTGTGAGGGTAGATACTCATTATTTCAAGTGTACATTTTTGCTTGTGATTATCATTCAAAAAATTTTAAAGCAATTTTTGCAAAACCATAAATAAGTCAAAACTTTGTGTTATTTGTGAATATGAGTTCCATTGTGGAAACAATGCAACCTAGACAGATCAAAATATCAATGAAGTATTTGGGAAAGATGTGGCTAATGAATGCACAGTATGTCAATGGTCTGGAGAGTTCTGTTCTGGTGATTTTAATCTGGAAAATGAGCCACGTGGGTGTCCTAAGGCCAAAGTGGATAATGATGAGCTGAAAGCTACAGTGAAAACAAATGCATCTCAACCTACAGGTAAATTAGCAGCAAGGTTTGTCATTGCTATTCCAACAATATCGGGCCATTTGAAACAAACTGGCAAGCCAAAGAAGCTGGGTAAATGAATTTGCATGAGTTAAACAAGCACCAGAAGAGAAATCCTCTTGAAGCTTGCCTTTCTTTGCTGTCATGACATAAAGATGAACCATTTCTACCTCAGACCACTACGTGTGATGAAAAATGGACTCTTCTTGCGAATCGCAAGCATCTGGAACAATGGTTGAACAAAAATGAAATGCTGAAACATAGTCCCAAACTGAATATTCATCAAAAAAAGCTAATGGTTTCTGTTTGGTGGTCCAGCACTGGTATTATACAGCTTTATGAAACTTGCTCAATCAATTTCAGCAGATGTCTACTGTAACTGATTTGATAAAATGATGAGGATACTTGCGATTAAGCAGCTGAGATTGATCAATAGAGGTAGACCAATCCTCGTGTAAGACAACACTCAACTACTTGTCACACAAACGACATGGCTCAAACTACAGAAGCTGAACTTGAAAATTCTGTCATCCACCATTCTCACCAGACCTTTCACCAACTGACTACCACTTATTCCAGGCTTTTGGACCACTTCTTGCAAAGAAAAATATTCAATTCTCAGGCAGCGCCTGCGGCTCAGTGAGTAGAGCGCCACCCGGTATACCAAGCGTGGCTGGTTCAAACCCAGCGTCGGCCAAACTATAACAACAACAAGAAATAGGTGTTGAGGCAGGTGCCTGTGGTCCCAGCTATTCAGGAGGCTGAGGCAAGAGAATTGCCTAAGGCCAAGAGCTGGAGGTTGCTGTGAGCTATGACACCACAGCACTCTACCAAAGGGGACAAAGAGAGACTCTGTCTCTTAAAAAAAAAATTAATTCTCAACAAGCTGTGAAAATACCTTTTGCAATTTCATAGCCACTCATTCTCCAAGCTTCTTCACTGCTGGCATGAATAAGCTACTGTTGAGATGGCAAAACTGTGTGGATAGTTGAGGTGCATACTTTGATTATTTGTACTGCTGCTTTTCTGAGATATAATAAACTGCACTTTTGATTCAACATCAGACATTTCGCATTTAATGACCAATCATCTATGTAGCACTTCAATGGGGTCCTTTATGAGCCCATAGATTTTAATGTTTTGAAAACATTTCCTATATAACTATCCTGGAATTCTCATCCTGTGAGGTCAAGTGGAGGTATGTTTTGGATTTTTTTCAGCAGGGAGTGGAAGAACTAAGCAGAAACTGTCTGCATTTAGCTTCTATCTCTATTCTCTGAAGTGCACATGGCTACATTGCTCCCCAAAACAGAGAGAGAAATATGGCAGTCGTATATAGGTTGCTGTATTTCACAAAACCTAAAGAGTTTTAAAGATGCTTTCATGTGCTTTTTCCCTGGAACTTTCAAAACCCAATAAAATGATTATTTGAGGTGGGAGGGCAGCATTGTTTCTCATTCCTCATGTTTTGATAGAGGGCAATGGTTCTACCCTACTCCACCAAAGGGCAATAAAGATATGAACACTCATAGCTTCTCTCCTCACTGCTTACTCTTTAATACTGTAGCTAAGTTTATTAATAAGTGTCAGTCCAAATCCCATACTTGTGTCCAAGGCCTTAAATCAGGGAACATATTCCATCCACACACTTCTTTCATGTGGCCCGTTCCAAGTGTAGGCAAAAAGCCAGTCACTCTTATTCTAGTTTTGACACATGTTAACTCATTTAATTTTCCCATGAACCTTCTGAAGCACAACTTAAATGATCTCCATTTTATGGAAGAGGAAACTGAGGCATAGAGATAATAGGTGATTTTCTTTTTAACACAGTTCCACAGTTAGTACATAGTGAGAAAAGCCTGAACCACGTCAGGGTCAGGGACTCCACCTTCTCTTTAGCCCAGTGGTCTCTTCATTCATCAAGTGGCAAGATTAGTAAATTGCCCTGATCCTCAATGAAACTTACTGATACATGTACCTGTAAACCTCTTTGCAGCCCCAGGTAGACCAAGGGGAGATTTATGGAGCAGTAAGGAATCAACCCGTATTTCTGGCCTGAGGTTGCAGCCACCTTCTGCAATACAGCATTACTGGGAGTTACTGGCCTATCAACAATTAACAGAATATTGAATATTCATCTGACACCTTACATCTGTCCCTTTGCCTATGAGACAGACCTCAATGGGAAGGAGTTCTGTTACTGTTTAGGTGTTTCAAGAGTTCTATTGCTATTTGAGTCTTGTTTTTCTTTGTGGGTTTATTGTTTTGCTTGTTTAGTTTTTATTTAAGCAGTATTTGTTTACTCAATTCATGTTAAACTGTAAATGTCTATATGCCGTCCATATGGTCAAAGGAGATTAATTAGTATCTTGAATTCAAGTTTTCCATACTAAAGAAAATTTGCAATACACACATACATAATACTTTACATATTTCCATATATGGTACCTCTCTCTCTCTCTCTCTCTTTTTATATATATATATATATATATATATACATAAAATCAAAATTTAATTGGAAACAAATAAATATTAATCATGTCCATAATCTGTACATAATCATAAAAAACAAATAAATTAGATGCTGTTAAGCATAGTTTTACTGAGTAGGGATTAGTAATGAAGAAGTGACAATGGAAGCTAAATAAATTATTCTTTTGCTTAAGAGGATACTAGTAATAAATACTCCAAGTAGATCTTAGAGTCAAGATTCCAAACTATCTGGACAGAAACAACATTATCTCAATCACACAGACTTCATTTAATCCATTATTATTCCTATTTGCTATTTCAAAATGACACAAATTGCCAAAACATTCAAAATGCAAATCTTATCTAGAATCCTGTAGATAGAGACAGTATGTTTAAGTTTGATGACTATTTGAAAGACTTTCATTCATAATTGAAAAATAATCGCTTTCATTGTTGTTTACTCTTTTCAAGTTTAACGAAATTAAAATCTTCATCTGACACCTTACATCTGTCGCTTTGCTTATGAGACCTCATTGTGGAAGGAGCTCTGTTCTCTCTTCCCCTTTGGCTGGAGTAAATAAGTATTTACTTAAAACAAACAAACAAAAAAAGCAAAAAAAAAAAAATTCCCTGTTGTTGCCCCAAGGTTTGGTCAACATTGCCTTGCTGTCGTGTGTATGTATTCCATAAGCAGTACATGATTTCCGGTGGTACGCCATTTATGGGGCTATCAGTCAACACCTTTCTAGCATGATGTTTCTCTAGGGAAATTGAATGTTGAGCTGAGCATGGAGGCAATCTAGATGGCATTTGTAGAGAGTTATTTTTGTCACATTTCTAAAATCATTCAGAAACCCAAGCTGTGCTTTTAAAGAAGAAGGAAAAAAGAAGACCCTTAATGAAAGCAAATATCATCTTCAATGATAGGATGATTTTTTTTACTTTAAAATACAAACTCTATGAAACAGTAGATGCCACATAGAATAAACCAAAGTCCCCAATTAACCTCCAACGTCTCTGAGCAAAGATATTGTTATTCAGTTTTTGAGGAGCTCTTTATGACGATGTTAAAGTTAAAGGAAGAAAGATCAGAACAGAATCTAGTCCTAAGCAAGATCTGGTCTTTGTTTAGTCATTGCAAAACAACTGAAAATGTTATAACTGGTACTTTATATACACTATTTATGGCCGTGACAGACTTGTCTTCCCTAAACTAAGACCATCATCCTATTTCAAATGGGGTACCAAACACAGATTAGATGATCACAGCTTTCAGCTGCTTCTGATTTAGGCTGAATTGGAACCGGTGACCTAGAAGCAAACAGTGTCATATTCCATTACTAACTGTCTTAGGCAGTCAGTTACTCTCAGGTTTTTTTTCTCTTAATCATTTTTGTATTAGCAAATTCCCATTTATTCCATCAGACCATTGAAAGCTCTTAAGAATGTGCCCTGAAACAAATTATAGCTATTGTTTACATTACCTTTTTATAAAGACAGGCTATCCCCAAGCTTGAGATTCACCTTGAATTATGCCAGCTGCCTTCCAATTTCAGTATTTGTTCTTCATTTATTCTGTTATAGTCTCTAAATGACATTAGATGTGGTTGGAATGACAAAAGCCTTCTCAGCTCCGTAAGTGAAAGGTGAATTCAAGAAAGAGTCAACAGATACCTGTCCATCATAACCAGGGCAAGTTGGCCCCAGGTGTAGAGTGATGTAAATTCATCCAAAATGTACTCACTGCTTTCTTTTGATTTTTATTTCATTTCAACTAGCAGCAGTTAAGTGCTCTAGATTGTACAATGTAAAAATCGCCTCTGCTCCTTTATGTTTATCAACAAACTAATGTAAAAATCCAAAAATTGGAACTGGTGCTCTTTTTTTCTTTGGGGCCATATTTTTTCCACTAGACTTATGTTTTTGGAATGCTTATCATGTCTACAGTAAAATAGAATGCCTAGTTATAAAGGGAAGTAGATCAATATTGCTTTAACAGAGAGAGTGCTTCATGAAGACACTCAAGTACATAATTAAACATCACAAACATTTCCCAAGGACAGATCTCTCTACCTCAACAAAATCAAACTCACACTCCTTTGTGCTTTACCCCGAAGAGAACTTCATAACTTAGGAGGGTTGTAAAGGGATTTAGAGGACAATTCAGATAGCTATTTTAAGAAAATGAAAGGCACCAAGCTTAGAGATAAACCTGAATTTAAAATGAATACATTTAGAGGAAATGGTATGGGTAATACAAACACTAAAGAGTGCTATACTCAGGCAAATGGTTTGCACTTTGTCTTTGAAGTTTCTTGTTTTCAAGTTTTTACTGTTGACATCGACTGTAATTTTCTTATAAAACTAAAATGTTCTTTTCTCAAAATAAATCAATAAAGATAAAGGAGGGTAGAAAAATATTTTATTTTAGGGATAATTTATTTTAACACATAACAATTACTGCTCACAGTTGAAGCTATTTGGGATTGTACTTTACTCCACAAGGTACATTTCTTAGGGACCATCAAAAATAAATGTCAAAGCCAGAGTTTGGACACAAGTGTGAGTATATTCAAAGGTGAACTATTTTTTTTTTTTTTGAGACAGAGTCTCACTTTGTCACACTTGGTAGAGAGTTATGGTGTCATAGTCCACAGCAACCTCAAACTCCTGGACTTGAGCAATTCTCTTGCCTAGTAACTGGGACTACAGGCAACCACCACAACATCCGGCTATTTTTTAGAGACAAGGTCTGGCTCTGGCTCAGGCTGGTCTCCAACTCATGAGCTCAGGCTATTCACCAACCTCGGCCTCCCAAGTGCTGGTATTATAGGCATGAGCCATAGTGCCTGGGCTTGAATGGTGATCTGAAGGATGCCATGAAGAAGGAAAGAAGTAAGAAATAAAAGGGTGAGAAACCAAGAAAAGTTTTGCTAATGAGCGAGTTACTGATATTGGAAACAGCTCAATCCTGATTTGGACCCAAGAGATTCTGTAGAATTATTTCCCCATGGGAGGAAACAACAGCTATCAAGTTACTAACTCTTGCTATTCAGTGGGTGACAGGTACTCCTGATGGCATTAACCCCCTGCCACACTTAGTTCCAGGGCCAAAGATTGGCCCCAGGCAAAGGGAAGCAGAAAGCTGTAGGTGTGACTAGAATCCACCTGCCAATGACTTCAAAGGTGGACTAAGAAATATAGGACAAAACCCCACAGATTCATCTATAGTGCATATGGGAAACCATAAAGCAAGGGAGAGTGGCTCAAGAGAGACCGCTATCTATATGAATTCTGTTTTTAAAAATTGAGAGAATGCTCAGAAGTAGCTATAAAAGAGGGTTATAAGCTCTGATTTTCCCAATGTCTTTATTGCTATCTGCTTGGACATACTACAGGCACCCACAGATTGATGGGTAACAAATCCTCCCTAAAGAGGAAATTCCCTTTAACACTCTCTTCTTTACTATATAAAGTTAGAGGCTTGATATTTGTTGTTCGCTAAATACCTTTGCGAAATTGTCAAGTGCCATTTTCAAAGGAATTTCATTTTCTAAAGAGGTATGGCTTGAGGCTTGGGGAGATGTTAAAGTGTCCAGGGAATCATTTCCTGTCTTGAGAGTTTAAGAGGATCAGGGGCTTATTGAATAGGCAGGTAGGGCTGCTTGCTCCTGAAGGCTAGTTCTCACAGGTTTGACCAGAGTTTCAGGGTTCTGAAGAAAGGGATTCTGGTTGCTGTGAACCGGAAGTCCTTTTTTGAATAATGTTGAAAATGAGATAGGGATATGGCAGGCCCTGCCTGAAAAAGAGTTATAAGACCTGCACTAGGGTCTCTGATAAAAAAGGAACCAGTGGAAAAGCCAGATGAAACCAGCTGGAACCAAAATGGAGGAGAACAATGAGGGGAGGAGAACCCCCAGGTTACCCCCACTGCTCATTACACTCTGCTGTTTATAATGTATTAACATCCTAATAGGAACCCCCACCAGTGCCAAGGCAGTTTACAGATGCTGTGGCAATTCCCAGAAGTTACCCTATGGGGTTTAAAAAACAAAACAACACTTTCCCAGAAATCTTATGAATAATCTTTCCTCATAAAAGGTATGAAATAAGACCCTGGAAATTCACAAGTTGCTACTCTCTATTGCTCTGAGAGATAGCTACTGCCCTGTCTAGGGGGTAGACTCCCTTTTTTTTTTTTTCTTTTTTACTTCAATAAACTTGCCTTTTCCTTACTCTGTCAGCTCACTCTTAAATTATTTCCTGCTTGAAGCCAAGAACTACTTAGCCTTCAGGCAGGACCCCAGTTTGGGGCCCCACATTCCTATATCAAAAAGAAATGCTAGTGTATCTTCTCAGCACTGATGATGGGGTCTAGATGCTGTATGGACAGTGTGGGACACTGGGCTCATCTCCCTCATGGTTCCCTGGAAATTGCAATGGGTGGTTGTGAGTTGGGTGACTGGACAGGTCCCTGCTAACTTCATCCATATCCATGTGGTCGGTCCTCATCTCTCTTTCATTTAGAAGCACATATCTCTACTCTACCTTACAGGTCTGGCTCAATCTCTTTCTTCCCTTATCCCTCTAAATTTTTATTTCCTAAACGCATGGAGGAAGAGAGAGTCTGATACCACTCTTCTTCCCAGTCAATTTTTATGACTTAAGCATTTGGAACTCACCTAATCCAGCTCTTATTTGGAAAATAAAAACACCAAGAAAATTTCTCTTCAGTCTCAGATTATGCTGGGGCAGGCATTTCTTGAAATACAGAATGGCCTGGCTGAGATAAAGGAAAGGCCACTGGACGCCAGAAAGGACAATTTCAAATAACACTTTAGATCCTCCTTTAGATACACCTACAACCTGCTGTCACAAGAAATGTACATCATAGGGAGTATATAACAATATCACAGAGTATAAAGTCATACATTGACATAATTTTGGTTGAAAGCTGTAATTACTCTGTGGTTAAGCTGCTAATATGATTTAGACTTCAATTTTATTTTAATGAACCAATGATGGAACTTGAGAAACGTACTTGAAATAATAGCCCACTTGTAACTTTGATAAAAAGCAGTGTTTCATATTTCACAAATATATTTTCTTTCTTATGAGTTGAAGATAAATGTACAGGTTTGCAAATTTGTTTGTACTATGCTAAATCATGGACAGAATATATGGCATCTTAATTTGTCTATTAAATTACCAGATCTTTCTCAACTGCCCCCACTACACATACTATAGTAATACAGGAGAGCCAAATAAAAATAAGCTTGGTGCAATATAATCCTATTTATCCCGTAATATAAAAAGTGTCTTTAGTTAACGCATTCTCTTTTGAAGGAATATCCGTTTTAAGAATTTTCCACCTTCCCCATCCCCCTGTCTTCCATGCTTCCTTCTGTGGTGGTGTCTGGACATGCAGGGTTGTCCCTGTTATGTGACAGGAAGGAAGAAGGCAGGAGACAGGAAGTCTTCAGAATCCAGGAGGATCTCAGCATCCTCACTTGTTTTTTACTTAAGCTTGACTAGTCTGTGATAAAAATCAAACTGTTAACAACTAAAGTTGTGCTGTTCTGCCTTTTGGCATTTTGCAAGGGTTTGTTGGTAGAAAAGTCCAGTATGTATAACTCAGAGACCGCATCTAGTCCCGGCCAGCATGGCAGGCTGACCGGGGACTGAGCTGGGATCTCTCTGGGGCTGGGAGAGATCCTGTCATCCCCATGTGTGTCTAACACAGGTTGTCTTCCAGGTAACCCTCTGCCTCAGTTTCTTTTTGCCATTTCTGTGGCAAAGTCTTAGCTCGAGGCATCCAGTCAAACTACACTAGCCCCTTACTTCCATAAGAGATACCTTCGGAGCTTTGTTGACTGCAGGGGTGTCCAACCTTCCAATCTTTTATTTTTTTGCCTCTGCCACACACTGAAAGAATAAAAGTTGTCTTGGGCTACGCATTAAATACACAAATACTTAAATGAAAGCTGATTAGCAAAAAATAATAATAAAAAAAGGTTTGTGCATACTTTTTATTATACTCAACACCACTGATGAGCAAAAATCCTCACAAAATCAGCATGTGGCCCACCAGGTTGGACACCCCTGGTACTCCACAGAAAACTTAGTAAATGCAGGCCTTCCATCTGCCCAAGAAGCTAGACACTGAATTTGCTTCTTACATGATTTGTGGAAGAAATGTATATGAGATATTCCTCCTTCTAGAGTCCAAAAGAAGAAAAGAGAAATCTCCTCAGCCCCCAGGATCTCCCAGATCTACATAGAAGTTTCTCTACATTGCTGCCTTTCTCAGGTGACAGAATTGTAGTGTTAGATGCAAACATTTCTGTACCAATGAAAGGAGTAGCAAGCTGTCTGAATTTGTTATTAAACTCAACACATTCAAGGAATGTATGTATGGTCCACTGCTTCCCTGTATCAAGAGTAACACATAATAGGTCTTTGATAAGTATTTGTTGAATGAATAAATAGCAAGAATTTATGATTTGCTAAAATGGCTCCTATATGTCATAGGACTTGGCTTCTTCAGAGGGGAAAGATGTCACTGGGTAATCATGCTCTTTGCTTGAGCCTGGGATGTGAGCCTAGGATTATTTCAGTCAAATTTATTTTAAATCAGAAGAACCTGCAGCCTTATTTTGAAAGTGTCTCTAACAACAGACACTGAAAATGGCACGGGCATTGATCACTGGCCGCAGGACCTGCAGAGCTTAGTCACTGGCTGTGGGTATCCAATGTGCAGACATTTACTTCCTCAAACTCAGCCTGGGGCAGCCCCGGAGATGACACGCGTATCTGCAGACTGCCTGTGCACACTGGTGTCAACACAGGGCATCAGCGATGCTGGTGGAACTGTAGACGGTTTGTCTGCTCTGCTCAGCAGCACCCGCCACAACAATCGTCAGTACAGTCACTGTTGTCATCACAGCAACAATAAAATACAAGCACAGGTGAGCTAGGAGAGGAAATGAGGAAACTGAGCAGTTGGATGGAACATTGGAAAACTGTGATTACAGAGGAATGTGAGTTTCCCCAGAGAAGAGGAAAGAACAATTTTATGTTACTTGTTTAAAATTACAACAACATGCTTATTTTAAAAATAAAAGATGAAATGACCTAGAAATCTTGACTGATCTCTGTGTGTGTGTGTGTGTGTGTGTGTATACATGCTTTTGTCCAGGTAATTCAGTGGCATAACTGACAGCAAAATCTAAGCTCTGGTCTCATTTTTACTCCTGTAAGTCCTGGAAGACTGCAAGTTTTCCAAGAGTCCATCCTTTCATTTTAACTGAAGATGTCAATATCTGTCTTGCTTACCTCGTATTCCTTGTTGTAAGTATAAAACAAGATAATGCTTGCAAAAGTATTTGCTGAATTATATGGTGCTGGACAAATCCAAGAATTTCTATTTCCAAATTAATTTGGTGAATAACTTATTGAACAGTTTGGTACCAAGGAACAAAGATCCAATAGAACTAACTTAAAAAATGGAATGGTCCCTTCTGAACACAGCAAGCTCGCAGATCTCAAAGGCCAAGAGATAATCAAAGCCTTCAGGTGAAGGGAAGCTGGAAATTGAAACATTGAGGATTGAAGCTATTCTGGCCCTTCTCTGGGGTCATGTGATTTCTCTTTGCTTCTGCTTTCTGTGGGTCTATCCCATTCATTTCTCCCTTAACTGTTTTCCTCTGAGGCTTTTCTCCCTCATAACCTCTCATGCGTGATATCTCACAGTTGCAAGCAGTTTGTTTTGTTTTCTTTCTCTCTGTTTCTTCCCCTCCCTTCCCTCTTACCTTCCTTCTTTCTCTTTCTTCTTCCTTTTTATTATTATTTTTATTTTTTAGCTCCAGTGCACACTTCCCACCATAATTCCTTCCTCTCTGTGTATTGTTTCAAAGTTCTACAACGGGGATCTGATGAAGCATGCTCTGCATGGTAAAGAAGGCCACCCAAGTCAGGAGTCAGTCTGTCTGCTAACTCTGCTTAAATCAGAAGGCCTCAGTTGCTCAGTTACCTGTGAGCAAAGAATTGTCGTCAGGGCGCCCCCTGTCTACTCACTGTGACTACAAGGAAGGGCAAGCTCAGTAGGTGGAGTGATGAGAGGGAAGCACAGGTAAAGACTAGCTTTAAAAAGGAGGAAATGGTTTCACCAACTTTAGAATTTTAACTAATCTGCCTCTGAGGACTATCATTTCTGCTGAATGTTCCAGGGTGTATTTTTTTCTGACAATAACGAATGAGTACCCTCATACAGATAAATGAGACATAAAATAACCTTGATATTAAAACTCTGTATTCACATTGATAAAGTAACATCAAACTTTGATGTGGCAGCAAATTTGCCATCCTAATTACATTCTATTAAAATGAATCTCTATTTCTTAAGAACTCACTTTGATAACCTTTGTGGGATTAAAGAACCTGCGGTTTTCTGGGTAGGTGGAGCAGACATTCACGCACAAAGGGCTAACCATTCACAATGCCTCTAAAGCGACTTTTGATGAAAACAATGCTGAAAACTTATCATATGCCTTTATTTTCCAACAGGCCTTTAACACTAAGATTATTCTTTATTTTTTCCTCTCCTCTCTGAAATACGCTTGCCTATCTTGGCCCTGGGGTGCTTGATGGAAGAGAATTCTCCCTTGCTGCCTTGAGCATCTACATTGAGACCAGGCCCCATTGATTACTTTTGGTTGACAAATGATACAGTTTTTAGTTATCCTTTCTGTCTCTGTGTGTGATGCTCAGATGTATTATGTCACTGTACAACACTGCATATGAAATCAATAAACTCAAGGAAAATGGCTATAAAACCACAATTCTTTAAGTCAAGGGAAAGTAAATTGCTTGCGCTGCCCAGATAGTTTGAGATTTGTTGCCTGTTTCTATAAGAGAGATTTTCTTTCCAATAACTTCAAGCTCAGGAATTATAGTTAGTAACCATAAGGCTAAAAGTCTGATGCATTAATCTTTATATATGTTCTTTTCCATTGCACCTTGCTTTATTTATGGAAATCATTTTGCTAGAGTAATACCATAAGCTGTACAACTTGTTTTCATGAGAAATTGAAGTTTTAACAAATAGGTAAAAATAAAACTAGTGATGGAATACCATTTGAAAAGTAGCCTGAAGAAATTACTATTTATTGCTTTTGATAAATGTTGTCCAGATTTTCTAAGAGGTTTGAGGTTTGGCTGTCTTTATAAATCATCACTTAACACTCTGGTGATTTTTTGAAATGTAACATTTTGAACCAACACTTCTTTTGTTCTCATCCCCGGCTCATCTAATGGTTTGTATCTTGTCCCATTTATCTGTCATGGAGTATCACCCATGGGGACTGATCCCAAAGCGAAACATGTGAACGTGATAGGAGAAGCTTTTAAAAACTATATTTTATCCTACAATCTTCAAAAAAGCCAATAAAAAAACTCTCAAAATAATAAAATCCAACGTTTGTGATTGTAAAAATTTCCATACAAATGTGAATTAATTTTATAAAAATTTCAAATATTAAAATTCTGAAGGTAATATATGCCTTGGTCAATTCCTTAGTAGCTTGCTAATATCTTGAGTACATCTTTAGCTATTAGGAATATCTTATGACTAAGATGTTCTTGTTCCAACTACCCCAACTTATGGACTTAGTAATAACAATTTTAATAAAAACTCTCCAAGCAACTCTCCCTTTTCCATGAGTGAAAGGTGAAGGATCTAATCCACATTAGCCCAGGACTCAAGTCATCAGCTTTTCTATCAGATGGCAGATAAATGCTCTGATATTCTGAGTTATTATTGAAAAGGAAACATAATAATAGATTAAAATTGATTGTATCTGCTCAGCGCTTGTAGCACAGTGGTATGGCGCCAGCCACATACACTGAGGCTGGCGGGTTCGAACCCAGCCAGGGCCTATTAAACCACAATGGCAGCAACAACAACAATAAAAAATAGCCGGAGGTTGTGGTGGGCACCTGTAGTCCCAGGCACTTGGGAGGCTGAGGCAAGAGAATTGCTTAAGCCCAAGAGTTGGAGATTGCTGTGAGCTGTGACACCATGGCACTCTACCAAGGGTGATGCAGTGAGACTTTGTCTCAAAAAATAAATAAATAATAATAATAAAATTGATTTATCTAGTTTTTATTGTTTATTATCATTTTTTTAATTGATTTTTAAAGATGAATCCATAGTTTTTGAAAAAAAATTAGTATATGCTAGAGTTCAATGACATTCACTTTCAGGAACAATCCTAATCATTAAATAAGAAGATAGTAGCAATAATCATGTTTAGCTATTTTAATAATGCTTAAGTTAAAAAATAGCTTAAATTTATTTAGAACTTTATAAATTCTGGGCATATGCTAATGTTTTAAAAATCATCTTTTGGTTTAATATTTATAGTGTTTCTGTTTAGCGAGTGCTGTTTTCTCTATTTTACAGGTAAATAAAGGAACAAAAATAAATTTTTTACTGAAGGTTTGCACAGCTGAAAAGTAGAGGATTCAAGATTTAAAGCAAATTTATCCAGTAATTGCAGCCTTTGCTCAATTCTTACACATCTCTCCAGGTAAGGAAAGGGAAGCCCTCCTTGCGGACTAGACACTCCTTTATTTTTACGTATTTTTGGTGCACACCCAAAAGTAAAGTTACATTTCCGTCCAGCGCTCCATGTTGAGTATACAGAGAGGACGTAGAGGGCCTGTTATTCTCCAGAAGTATTAGACTACCCCCGATCTGCTGAACTAGACGAAAGGGCCCAGATTTAATCTAGAAAAATCACGCCATTCCATTCCAGCTGTGTGGTTTTCCATTACCCCATATCCATCCTATCCTTCCCTGCCCTGCTCTGTGCCCAAAGAACTGCACTGCTGTCTGACTGCTGGTGGGATTAACAAATGGAGGGAAATGGAGATGTGAAATCTGAAGGAAAGTGCTTCTAGGATAATTATTCAAACCCACTCCTTCCTCATCAGGACTACTGCTCTGACAGTGTCACACTCCCTGTGCCTACAGTTCTCTTCCAGTTCCCAAAAGCCACACTCTCCACTTGCCACTGAAGACCAGGGAAAAGTAACAGTCTTATCTTTTGCCCTTTATTAAACTCCCTTCAGTCACCCCTTTGAGTGTGAATCATGGGGAGTGCAAAAGAGATCTGGAAGATCTAGCAATACAAATCACCAATTCCACAGAATCAAACACACTGGCATCTGATTCTGGTCAGTGTCCCTGAGGGAAGTGATAAACTGCTGTTGTTCTAAGCCAAAGCGTTTTGCACTAGCCAGGCAGCATTTACGTGTGTTCTTTATTTGCTGACTGACCACACCAGCTGGAACAAATAACCATTTGCTGGAAGGAAACTTCCTAACTTTCTATCAAAGATTATGTATTGATAAGGATCTCAGGAAGAAACAGGATTCTAACTAAGGGATTTAAATTTAAATAAAACTAAAAATGCAAATTAAATTGTAATTAAGGTTATATTTCTTCAGTTTCTTAAGTAATATTTAAAATAATTTCATGGTAAGAATAATGTTCATAATGTGACCTGTGATCTATAGTTAAAATCCATTTAAAATATATACTATGCATCACACAGGCGCTTAAAATTTCATGACTTCCAACTAGTTATCATGTTCTGTGCCATCAGCAGACAGCATTCCTTGGTTGCCAATTGTTTCTTCCTCCCTGTGCTGTGGATAGTAGTTCCTGGAGCCAGAGGATAAAGGTGGAAGACGTCCTTCTAACAACAACACCTCCTTGTGTTGTGAGACTTGCCGTGGTTAGTGGCTTTTTTGCCTTTAGTTAAACTTCAATGGTGAAGAAATGAGATGCATGTTTGTCGCTTTTGAAAGATGCATTTTCTTCATAGAGAAAAGATTGTTAGGACATTTTATGCATGTGGACAAGTAAAATCAGAGTCATGAAACTTTTATTTCTATAAAGGTTACACTGTGGAAAGAATTAAATCACATTTATAAAATGGTCTCCTTTCTTGCTATAGAGAGCACCTAAATGGAAAACGTAAATGATGCCTATTGTTGTTACATTTATCACAGAGTCCTAACCACCAAAATGTCCTGTGTCCTTGAACCCTAGCCCCTTCTGTAGGAACTTCTGTTCTGGCTTTGCTTTACAGGATACCCTGATCAATGGCTTTTCTGGATGTGAGAAGAATGGCCCTCTCTGTAAACTTTTGAGAATCAAGTTTATTTCCACTTTTTCCAGCAGAGGAAAAGTGGAAGGCCTGTGGTATAAGACACAGAAAATTACTCTCTATTGTTGACCTTAACCTCTAGTTTTACAGAAAGGAAACTAAGAAAGAGAGCTGAGGCCAAACATTAGTCATGGGTTTTTATCTGGTAGCTCTCTCAGGATGCCCAAATGATAGATGTTTGTTGCAGATTTGGGGTCCAATGTTACCTAATGTACAAATGTAGTAATTCACTGCTCTGGTTAGTCCATTAGCCATATTTTTCTAGACTATCCGCTTGTATGCAATTTTAGAATCAAATATAGTTCTAAAGTTAATCAATTGTTACAATTTATGTGGAAAACAGAAACTTAATTATTTTTGTCTTGTTTTCTATATTTCGGAAGTTTGACTGTAGTCCAATTACATGAAGTTGAGAACTGACTACTCAACTCCAAAATCAAATTTCTCATAGTTAACTTCATTTCGATATATAAATAAAACACTTGTGCAAAAATTGTCCTTTCTAAAGTATAATTATAGGACTATTAATCATTTTGTTTACTAAGAAAGAAATATTCTTAGGGAACAAAAACCTTTCTATACCTGAATGAGAACACACGTCATTCCTGTGTCTTTCACACTTACTTGCAAATGAAGCCATGGAAAACTATGCATTCAGATTGAACTCCAACCCCAACATTGGTAGCAAAAAATTCAACTATTACTTAACACTAACTTGATTCATGTTTGTAACTTCAAAATTGGAAATAATTTTCTTGGTGAAAGTTCTTCTTTTATGTGTAGTTTTAGATATAATTAAATGTCAATTCACCTACCTGGGGGGTTTCTGAATGTATTGATTGTTTTCTATTAGTATAAAATATTTAAAGAAGAAAAATAAGTTTTAAAGAGTCTTTGGGGGGAAGATCTTACTCATTTGAATTCTAAAGAGAAATTTTAACTTTAAGAAATAGGAAGAAGGTATTAAAAAAATAAAATATAAAAATAAAGTAAGCTACCAGCATAAAATCTAGTGTGTATTAGTGAATTACAAATCTAGTAATTCACTGCCCAGGTTAGTCCATTAACCATATTTTTATTTCAATAAATGGTGCAAATAATTTTCTAGACTATCCCCTTATATGCAATTTTAGAATTAAATATAGTTCTAAAGTTAATAAATTGTTACAATGTGGAAAACGAAAACTTAACTTCCCGTGTGTATTAGTTAGGCCTATAGTTCTTGAAATGTTTCGTGAAAAAAAAATTGCTTCTCAATGAAACTTCAGAAGCAAATAAGAACAAATAAAAAATTAAACCAAAACAAAACAGAGTCTATGATCAAATCAACTTTGAGAAACTGCTTTTACATTTGCCATTAGAGATTCATGTATAAGCTACCACGTTAGAAGCTCTTGCAAGTGGTACAGAAAGGAAACCTATCTTATTTTACCTTACAATTTTCCATATATTTTATCCTCATAAAATACTTTTTTTCTTATAATAGCTATTACTATCCAGAGGCACAAATGTTCCCTGGACATTTAGGAAATGCTCAGAGACAATGAATCGTCATAGCCCAAATACTTAAAAACAGCTTTTACAATAAGGTTTTGCAGACTCTGATTATTTAGAAAGAAATTCTTTTTAAAGTTGTCAAAATTTCTCCCTAGACTATTGGCTAAACTTAATATTCATGTACCCAAACCCAAGAGCATAATTTTATCAAGTGCAATCAAGTCAGATGCATAAATTAATTCGTAACAAAAATTATTTTTGGAACAGGAGCTTTTCATAAAAACAGTCACTGATATAATGGTACCTTAAAAAAATAATAAACCTAGACTGATTCTGGGAAAAATGGCAGTTTTATCAGAAAATTTTGATTGTCTACTTTAATTCACCCAAACATGTGTACGGTTTTACTTACTTTCCCTAAGGTATCCATTGGCATTTCCTTAGACTTCATAAAGGAGCTATAGCAAAAACTAAGAATTTCAGAAGCACTAACATTTGAACTTCATATTTGTTTCAGAAGCTTATTTCAAATAATTTAGCATTTACTGAATTTCTACTGTGTACCATTCTCTGTTCTAGGTTTTATATTAGTTTGTTCCTTGTACTTGACTTTACATCAACTCATTTCACTCAAACATCAGCCCCAGGAAGCTGGTTTTATTCTCTGGGGGCAGAGAATCTAGCTACTTAGAAGACTAAGGTGGGGGAATCCCCTGAGTTTGAGGGCTATGACTGCATCTGTGAATAGCCACTGCATTCCATCCTGGGACACAGCAAGACTTCATCTCTAAAAAAATAATAAATTATTATTTTAAAAACTAGTTATTGGCTCAGCACCTGTGGCTCCAGCCACGTACACCTGAGCTGGCAGGTTCAAATCCAGCCCAGGCCCACCAAACAAAAACGGTGGCTACAACCTAAAAAAAAAAACAAAAAACAAAAAAACTAGTTATTATTCTCAGTACTGACAAGAAAGTCCATAAATAGGGTTAACCTGTTGAAAGCTTCATAACTAGTAAATGGCAGAGTCAGAATGCAGACAGTTATTCTCATACCACAGCCAAGGTCTATCCACATGATCGTGGGGTCCTCCTAATATTTTATGCCACATGAAAGCTCTGAGGCATTATTGCTAAGAATACATGCATCAGGGACAAACTGAGTTCAGATTCTAAACACTATTTCATTATGTGTGACTTTGAGGACATAATTTATTTGGACATAGTGTCACATTCATTAAATGGGAATAATCATTAAGAAGATTGAGTTAATACACGTGAAGTACTTATACGAATCCTGAGCACATGGTAAATATTCTCTCAATGTTACCCAGAACAATTTTAAGAGTTTTGTAATGTTTTCATTTTCTTTTCTTTCTTGCTTTTTATTTATTTATTTATTTTTGGCCAGAGCTGGGTTTGAACCTGCCACCTCTGGCATATGGGGTCAGCGCACTACTCCATTGAGCCACAGGTACTGCCCAATGTTTTCTTTTTTAGTATTTGTTTAGTTGGGAATTGATCGGTTATTTCTCTTTTTTCTCTTTTATATATTGAGTTTTTTATATTTATGACAACTATTAGTGATACTATTTAAAGGTTCAAATAACCATTCGTTGTGGCCTCTTAATTATCCCACCAATTACTTATTATACTGATGATGACTTTCTTTTTTTTATTTTTGTTTTTAATTATTGTTTTCATTATTAAATAATAGCTGTGTACATAAGGGCAATCAAGGGGTACAATGTGCTGGTTTCATATACAATCTGAACTATTTTCATCAAACTGATTAACATAGCCTTCATGGCTTTTTCTTAGTTATTGTATGAAGACATTTGTATTCTGCATTTAGTAAGGTTGACCTGTACC
>CAUYON010023346.1:0-18159 GCA_963573935.1 Arctocebus calabarensis
ACATTTTCAGCTGTTTCTTTTCTTAGAGTTTCATAGTTCTCTTTATAAAGATCTTTCACATCCTTTGTAAGATAAACTCCCAAATATTTCATCTTCTTTGGTACTACTGTGAAAGGGATAGAATCCTTGACTGCTTTTTCAGCTTGACTATTATTGGTATATATAAAGGCTACTTTTTCTTTTTTTTTGAGACAGAGTCTCTGTGACCCAGGCTAGAGTGCTGTGGCGTCACATCTCACAGCAACCTCAAACTCCTGGTTTAATAGATCCTCCTGCCTCAGCCCCCCGAATAGCTGGGACTACAGATGCCCACCGCAATGTTGGACTAATTTTTCTATTTTTAGCAGAGATGGGGGTCTTGCTCTTGCTCAGGCTGGTCTTGAACTGTGTGCTGACCTCTATGGATCCTTCCCACTTGGCCTCCCAGAGTGCTGGGATTACTGTAGTGAGCCACCGTGGCAAGCCAGACTGAAGCCCTTTTTAACCATTATCTATTTCCTGGTCTTAGGGTTTTGGGAATTCTTAGTTCATGGACATTTAGCCCCCAGGAATGTATGTATGATCGTGAAAAACCCCATAAAGTGAGCAGGCCTGTGGCTGCGTTTCTTAGGGAAACACAGGAGGGGTGATATTTCTGCCAGAGGGTGATGTAACTCGCAATTCCAGCCTTTGAAAAGCAAGAGTGACAGTTTGAGCCCAGTCCTGCTCCACAGACAGGGTGGAATAACGTTCCCAGAGCCCGACTGAGCCTGCCTTTCACGGACAGTCCGTGTAGGGCAGGTCCTGAGCTGGGGGAGAGGAAGAGATTGAGGTTTGCGTCATTCATTTTTATTTACTTTCTAAATCCCCCAAGGGTAGAATAATAATCTTAAAAAATCCATGAGGAAATTCCAATCATTGCTATGGGGAAGGATCTATTCTTAGTTGAGAATACTGCTTCCTCTTTTGATTTTATTTTTTTTGGATAAACAGAAGAACATGGGGACCTTCACGCTCGAGTAATACGGAGTGCGGGGAGCTGACCACACTCTCAATGCCCGTAAATGCAGGTGGCTCCTGGCAGGTTTGCTGTTTTTACCCTGTTTAAAAAGGGATCACAGATTTCATTATGGCACGGAGAAGTCTTCTGTGAGGGGTTCTTTTCTTTTTGTTTGAATACTGCTATGGAACTTAAACAACGAAGAAATTCAGACAGCTAATATGATTGCCATGGTGGATGGTCCCAAGGTTGTAAATACTTATTAGTCTCAATAGGAATAATGCTAAAATTATTAATAGTATGACAGATACATTTGTCAGTATAAACATAATGCCTTTTATTCCTTACAGCCTTTTCACATATGTTTGATTTGCAAAATGGTTCTCAGACTGTTGATGAAGATACTGGCAAAGCTCGATTAAATTCAAATGTGCACACCAGTTATTGCCAATATGTGTTATGCTGGATTCCAGCAGAGAAATTCAGGGTCGACGAAACTGGGAAAGGTCACGTGTCTTAGTGATATTCGTTCCTGTGCCCTCACTCAGCTGGGTGTGCTTCCACCATGGCCGTACCCTCCTGCTTCATAGTTTGAATATTATTTTGTTGTTAAAACCACTGACAGATGTTTGCAGTTCCCCACTCACCACAGACCTCGTGGACTAACGCGGGCTATCAATTTTCAGGTTGATTCTGTGCCATCCACTCTGCTTTCTAAAAAGCACACTTTCCAGGCAAATGTTCAATGTTATTTAAATTATAGACTATATTTTCCCAGGATGATGATAGAAGGCAAGCAGGGCCTAATTAAAATCTCTGCTAATGTTAAGAAGAATTAACTTTTTGTTTCATCATAATATTCCTCATAAAATGCTAGCTATATTCTTCTTATCAGATAAGAAACTAAATGGGCCTAGAAAAGGCATCCTAAAAATATTAGAGTGCAGTAAAAAAAATAAAAAAAAGACGAGTAGTAAAGCCAGCCACCATAATTATTTGAATTATGCTTCAAGTGCTATGAAATGTGTGCTGGTCTGTAACTTGGAGACCTGGGGTTTTCACTGAAAGAGAGAAATTTGCAGTCGAGTTGACTAGTAAACTTGCAGCCCTCCAGTTCTCGAGGCATGTCTGCACGAGCGGTGTGCATCCTCTGTACTGGTCTGTGGATTTATCTGGCCTCAAGGGTCTTTTGTTTTGTTTGACACACAGGAGCATCATCATAGCTCACAGCGACCTCAAACTCCTGGGTTCCATCGGTCCTCCTGCCTCAGCCTCCCATGTAGCTGGGACACACCACCACGCCTGGCTAGTTTTCGAATTTTGGTAGAGACGCGTCTCCCTCTTGCTCGAGCTGGTCTAGAACTCCTGGCCTGGTGCAATCCTCCTGCCCCAGCCTCCCATAGTGCTGGGATTAGAAGCACTCAGGTCCCTTCCTCATTTCTCAGAGTGGTTTCCGCTCCCCTGTCCCATACCACCTCTGTCTTAAGTGTTGGCCATTTAAATGTGTGCATGGACGATCCCCCCTCTGCCCTCTCAGCTCCCAGGACCCCACTTCTCCATGACCCTGCCTTCCGACCTCAGTTGGCAGGTCCTTGCTCAGCCCCAAACCTTGTTGTCACCAACAGTTGCAGCTCTTCGCTGGTCTCCGTTCCCAGCCTCCTAATGGGATCACTGTTTGGGGGCCCCGCAGATTCCAGTGTGTCTGTGACGCCATCTGAGCCTTTTCTTCTCAGCAGCAGATGATGAAAGAGAAGGGCGTAGAAACGGGCGTTGTGGAGTATAATTTCCTATAGGGTAATTCTGCCCTTAATATTGCTAAAATATACTTTGATGAATCATGGACTAGGTAATGGTGATTATTCTTTATTTACATGAGAGGCCTGATGGGCCCTCAGCAGGAGGGCCGTGTGTTAGTCCTAAGACCATCTTTCGCTCAGACGTCACAGTGGTGATGCCGCTGTGCTTGTCTTGATTCTCTGGAAACTTCTCTGCAGTCCTGCATGGTGTGGGGTGGGGAGGAGAGACGTGGGAGACACCACTTACGTGGTCCTTCCACGTGGCCGTGACAAGGGCTGGACTCTGCACCTGAGTCCACTGCTGCTCTAGAGAGACCTTGACCCTTTCTTAACCAACCTTTGGGGCTATCACATGTTTTCTTGTCTGTCTAGTCCACACGTTTTGACATGTTTCAGGGGAAAAGAATAGTTATCCTGTCAATATGGGATGTCCTGCCGTGTTGTCTGATATTACCCAGCTTCTCATGTGACTTCCGTCTCCTCAGGCACAGGCCATGGAAACTATCTAGTGCTTAGTTTACCAGTCGACAGCTTTGCAAGCAGATGACCTGCTAATTATTCTCCATATGACCCTAGATGAGTTCACTAACCTCTTAGAAATACGATTTTCTTGCCTGTCAAATAGTAAGACAAGGTGGAGGTGAATCAGTCCAGTACTCAGACACATGCTGGGTCTGGTCAACTCAACCAACCAAAAAACTCTTACTGCCATGGGCTGGTTCCTTTACAGATTATAAATGCTAGCGCAATGATTTGATATGCACCTCATCTCGTTTCATTTAGACTCAAAACATAAAAAGATTGTTTAAAACCAACTAGTGAAGCTTAAAATGTTACCTAATTTTAAATTAAAAAACTAAATATGGTGAGAACATTTTTCCTTTTCGGTATTTGGCACACACGCTATTCCCATACCATTGATTTTTATTAATTTGCTAATGCAGATCTATTGCTTACATACTACATACACAAGTTTGGGCCTACGCTTTAAAAGTGAAAATGGTGATGCTTTGGTAGCCTTTACCACTGTGCAGGTAACAAATGGCAGAGATGCCTCTTCGGATAAGAAGGAGGGTGAACAAAAGCAACAGGAACCGGGCAGTGGCTTGGACCGCGTTTGTCCTTTGGGTGGCTGTACTGGCTGTGACTGCAGGTATCCCCGCTGCTGCTTAATAAACAGAGTTGGTTTCACTCGTGTTTGTTCTTGGCTCCCACCTCACAGCAGGTGGCCCGTCAGGCTGCGCGGCTGTGGAGCTGCTGGCTGTCAGGAGCTCCGAGCGCCTTCTGCTGTGATTACTGAACAGTTCAGAGGAAAGTCAGAACTGAGTTAATATAGCTGGTGTCAGCTTACCTGCAAGCTCACGTAAGTTCTGGGGAATCCCAGGTGAATTTCTTTTATGCTGTGTTGACATGTTTGGCCGTAGGGGACTTCAGAATTAGCCACGTGGTGACATTCCATAGCTGGTGCTGACAACTGTCCCGTGATGTCTCTGCGTTGAGCCTTAAGGAGAAAAGCTCTTTCTCCAGGACCAACCGGTTGCTCCTGCAGTTGGAGAGGTAAGGTGCCAGTAGGAGGGCGTGGGGACTTACTCTGCAGGAGCTGAAGAATTGGCTTTCAGCTGCCGGTCCACATAGACTAGGTCCTTGAGCGCAGCTCAGCTTGCCACTGCATAAGAACAGGCTATGTGGGTCATTACGAAAGTTTTGAGACAGAAAAATCAAGAAACATAAAATATGCACTGATAGAAACAAAGGAAGCTTCCCAGCAACCTCGCTTACCAAGAGAATTGAAACTTGCACAGTTGAGTCTGAAGGACGCCGCCAACTGTGCTTCTTGGAAGTGAAACGAAGGACCAGTCTGTCTCAGAACTTTCGTAGTGAGCCATGTCAATCCACAGAAGACAAGTAGGCACATTTGTTTTTGATGCATTGCTTGACAACTCGATGTGGTGCTAGGTTATGGGCTCACCACACTCCCGTGCAACTCAGGGTACTAGGTTAATAGGGAAATTTGGGGGGAATTTTCTCTGTCAGAGGAAAAACACTGGAGCATTGTCTTACTTCGCAACGTGGCCACATGAAAGTTGAACTTGATTAGTCCGACATGGGCACCTACATCTCCCTGCAGATGATTTAGCAAGTAAAGACCGACTCTGGATAGTCACAATCCTTTGCCGTAGACAGAGGGTGGCTGATGGGATGGGTGGCATTGGGATCAGCCTGCTGCACCTCCGGAATCTGGAGCTGGTGTTGTGATTCTGCTGAGGATGCTGGTGGCGCAGAGGGAATAGACTATGGCAATTAGCTCATAGGTTTTACAGACAGACACCCGGATAGAATCTCTGCTTTACCATTTTCTATCTATGACAAACTGAACAGATTAACGAACTCTTGTATAATTCAGTATCTCTGTCTGTACGATGGGAACAGGATCTCTTACACAGATAGGGAGCAGGTTCTTTTTTGGGTGAAAGGATTAAAAGCTATTCTCTTTAAAGTAGGACAACAGTGGTATTCTGAGAAAGAAAAAAACTCATCAGACCATTTTGGGATTCCTATATGAAAAGTGCTCCACAGCTATAAATATTATCAATTGTAACATAAGCACAAAAGGAAGCTAAGAACATTTTCTTGCTTTGTTTGTCACAATAAATTTCACTTTCTTAGAAGTTTTAAATTTGTGTAACTTCTGCTGAGGATAAGTTAATTCTATCTATCTAGTTGCTTTTCTAGTAGCTTCTCTGTTGGCTCTCATCATCTTCCTAGTTTGTTAATTTGTTTGATTGTAAATATTATCCTCTTAGTTCTTACCCTGTTTCTAGGGCAGTACTGAAGAGGTGTATGTTGAATGTTAATTCTTTGTCTTGCAGTCACACAGATGTACTGCAAAATAGAAACTTGTGTGCAAATGATTGGTCCAGCCTAGAAAATTTTCATTTACATATTTTAAATTAGTCTACTTTCAGTTCAACGATTTTATACTTATAAATATGTGGCAGATGTTGCATAGCTAAATTTAAAAATTAGAAATAATTATTGTAGAAACAGTGCTTTTATACATGCCATTCTGTAAACCATGGGAGAGTCATTATTTGAAAAGAGAAGAGAATTCTCTGGGAAAAAAATGTCTTTGAGCTATTGATTTTTAAAGGAAAAAAAACCCTAAAATTATTATGAAATCAAGTAAGTTAGGCCTATAATTTCAAGCTGCGTTCTGATTGATCTCATGCTGTTTGGTATTACCACATAAGTGATTGCCAGTAGGGTCAAGCGTTTAAATGCAAATTTATAATTCTAAATGCTTTTCCTTATTGAAGCCATTTTGTTTAAGCTCAAAGTCACCACATCATTTATCACAATTTTGAGTGCCTTTTGAGGAGAATAAACTGAATAATAGCATTATCCAGCGTAGTCAGAACACAGACCATCCCCCAGGCCTGGGACCCACCCACAGGTGGACGAGACGAGCCTGTGGCCCATGGAGTCGGGTCCGTTGGTGAGGCACCCAGGAAGTGCACACCTTGAAGGGTGAAGATGAGCTGGAGCTGGAGAGAGAAAATCAGATTATTCTATTCTTTTTTGTGTTTTTTATTTTATTTCAGGTTACTATGAAGGTGCAAACAAGGATTTTACAATATTTGCATTTGTTAGGTACAGTCCCTCTTGTAGTTGTGCCCCACACCAGGAGATGTGCCATGTACCCCAACATTGTCCCCATCAGGCGGGGGCTCCCCCGTCCCCTCCCCTCCTGTTCTCCTCCTCCCACGTGACTTGACTTGAGTTTTTCTCTTACGTGGGTGTGCTTTAGGTCCTCTACTGGCTTCATATTAATATTGAGTACATTGGATATTTCTAATGACACGGCATGTTTCCAGAACTTACCAAGAAACTTGGAAATTCACACGAGTGAAAAGGAATGAAATCCACCCTGGGTTTGCCTGGTTGTATCTCACGGGGAGCCCTGGCAGGGGTTTGGGGCCGGACCCCCAGGGTTCTGTCTTTTTCCTTCTTCTGTTCTTCATGTGGCTTCTCTGACTGGACGCATTTACGTCTAACTAGTCAGGTAAACCTCCTCTGAAGCCTTCAGGGGAACAACTTAGCAACCTTCCCAGGTCACAGGTGGTTTATCAGAGGAAGGCGATAAACTCATTTTAATTAATCCTTATCATGGTTAATGTTTGTGTTCATCTAAAAAGGATGATATGAACATCGCTCCTAATTATTATATTTTTGGTAAGCTTTTTGCCCTCTTGGAATATAAATTATCACTGATCCTCATGGATTGGGTTCCTGCGTGTCCTGAAGTCCACATGTGGTGATAGCAGAGCGGGGTTGGCTGTTTACCCTGTTGCTGTTTATCTTGTGTTCCTCTGCAGTATGCATAGTAGGGCCTCAGTATTTTTTATTTGATATATTTTTCTTTCGATAAAAACTCTGCTCTCCCTTTTAATTAAGATGGAACAACCAATTTTTAAAAACCAGGAGCTAGAAAATGAAATTTGAATTGTTCTAATTTTTCTTGTAAAAACATATTTGTCATTATTAGATGCCTTTAATGCATAATGTTTAATATTCTCTAGTACGTGTAATAAAGAGCAAGCTAAAACAGATTTGATTTGATTTGATTTTTTAACAATAGCAATAGCAAAACAATAACAAGAAAATGTTTTGGCTAAAGTGTACCCTTTCTGCCTGAACAGGGATGAAAGATTTGATGTAGAAACTGTTTCCTATAAGTACAAACAGTCCCAGATAACATTTTTTTCCCGATCTGCGTCGCCCTGAGAGAAGGCCGCTAGGCGTCTGTCATTGAGCACAAAGCAGAATGGTTTCTCAAGTGGGACGTTGACTTCGTCTAGCTGCGAAGTAAGTCTGCAGCCGCAGGCACCTTGAGCACGGTCACACGGCATTTTAAAGGAAGCTGTGCTGGTGAGACGCCTGTCTATCTAGGCAGCCATTCACCTAGCCCGCCTGTCACCCAGCGTTCATTTCCCATCAGCATCACGCAGTCAGGTCACTCCCACTGTGGGCTTCGGGGCTGTAAATCAAATCTGTGCTCAGAACTGGAGCGAGTGCTGAGAGCATGGACTGTTCAGATCCTGCTGGTGAGACAAGGACGATCATGGCGGATTATGGTGGGTGAGGGGGGCAGGGGGACCTGGTGACTCAGGAGTGTCCCCCTGGGAGTCATAAAGAAGGACAGCCACAAACAGTCCTTTCAAGCAGCAGTGGCAGGACAAGTGGTCCTGATATTGAGAAACTTCTAATTAAGTCAGACACAAAAAGACGCCTTGGAACTTCCTTATCCAAACTTGTGACTTTTCACAATCCTAACAAATGTCTGTTTAACTCTTCTGTCGACCTTCCAATAAGGTGACTGGGGTTAGTTGCCCTCTGGTGATAAAGATGGTGTGACGTGGAGTGAAGAAAGAAACCGAATGAGACAGAAACATAATGGGAAGTCTCTCTGTGAGAGTTCCGTGATTTTCCCTGTACCCTGTTTTCAGGTTGGCAGCAGGCCAAGTTCGGCGTGTGAGGAGATGACACCGTCACACTGTCCATCCCTGGTGGACTAGAAAAGTGCGAGTACAAAATGCTGTCATTCCCTCTCCTCTTGTTTTCTGGTGAATCTCAGGAGATTTAGAAGAAATTCCAGATACACTTCAGCACCTTTCTGCTGATAAAATCATGGATTCGAAGTCACGGTCCACAGCTGTCTTGTAACCTTGCTCTGGTGTGCAGCCTCCGGTCGAATGGGGAGGTCTTGTTGGTCACTGAGTTCAGCCAATTTTCCAGTAAAGTGTTTATGTCTATAAAAAACATCGTCTATTAAAAACAAAACAAATCATCTTTTACATCCTAAGTGCCTATATAATTACCAAATTTAGATCTTAACTCAAAAACAAATTTATCTAATAAAGGAAAATATTTAGAGGTCCAGAACTTTCCTGCATCTCTTATAGTGTAAACGAAGGCTCAGGCTGCCCAGCAGAGGAAGGTCCGTCTCTTGTCCACAGCAGAGCCGCTCACCTTCCCTTACCCTAATGTTCCCTCACTGCAACCTTGTTCCTGGAAGTGACAGTCCCCCCGTCATTGGTTTCACTCCTGAGAAACAGGCCCCACGTCCCAGCACTTGGCTCTGTGTGAAGCGGTGACTTCTGATGGTTTTGGCTTTCTTCCTATCCCCAGTGCTCGTGAATTGTCCTTCTCTCTGTCTCCGCCTCTTTCTGCCACCGTCTGTCTTTCCTCCTTGCCAGAATGCCCACCCTCAGGCTACTTAGAAGGTAGTTGTTCTAATACTATGTAAGAAGAATTTCATGGACTAAATGAAATTAGTCCCCATAGTATAATCCTGGGTGAGGAAACCGTCAACGATTGTGGTCCAGGTCTGAGGCTGGGCCCTGGGCGCAAGGCTGCCCCCGGTCTGCTGGTGTCTTCTCAGCTCAGCTCTCTGCCTGGTGACCCTTACTCAGTAGCTTTAGTGGACAAATGAGTAGTCACTCCAATACTGTCCTGCTTGACCAAGATGTTAAAGGTATGCTACAGTGGTTCAAATGTACTCATGGGAGAGAAGAAAAAAAATACGTGGTTTGAACATTCGAAACATTTCCATCCAGAAAAGGGTTGAGACTAATCATGATATTTTTATATCCAGTTCGACAAGGCTTCCTTCCCCGGGTTCTATGAGTGAGGATGGAGTGAATTAATGTGTCTAAAGCATCTGGGAAGTGTCAGGCACGTAGTATAATACTCCGTAAGTGCCAGCTTTTATTGTTGTTATTATTATTTTATTAGGAGATGAAAAAATGAATGAGAATGATGGATTGCCTGATAAGAATGCTCATTAGTTATTTCTAGACAAAATAATCCAAACAAAACACAGTGTTGTGTTTGCTATACCAGAAAAAGTCATTAAATGCGGTTAGACAGTTTCTGACAGGATTGCTATTCTTAAATATAAAACTGATCATACTCTAGGCCTTCTTAAAATCCAGCAAAGGCTTGCAATGGCCTTCAAAATGAAATGTGAAGTCTTTTTATTAAAAAAAATTTCAAATGAACATGAGGGTACAATCAGGTTACAGTGTTTGCGTTTGTTGGGTGGAGTCCTTGTTGTAGCCCTGACCCTCACCCAAGAGGTTAGCCACGGGCCCCGACATTGTGCCCATTAGCTGAGAGCAAAAACTCAAAATAGACCTTCCATTTGATCCTGCAATCCCATTACTAGGCATCTGCCCAGAAGGAAAGAAAACCATTTTATTGTGAGGACATTTGCACTAGGTTATTGCAACTCAATTTACAATCGCCAAGACGTGGAGTCAACCCAAGTGTCCATCAACCCATGAGTGAATTAAAGAACTGTGGCATATGTATACCAAGGAATGCTATTCAACCATAAAAAGATGGAGAGTTTATATCTTTTGTATGAACCTGGATAGATTTGGAGAACATTCTCTTTAATGAAGTATCACAAGAACAGAAAAGCAAGAATCCAAAGTATTCACTACTAATGTGAAGCCAGCAGATGATCTAATGCCCTCCCACTCAATAGAAATGTGAAGTTTTTAGTAAGACATGTAAAGCCCCCGTCATTTGGCATCTAAGCTTCATCTCGCCCAGTTTCAGCAGCCTCCCCTTGTTCACTGTCCCTCCCCGAGGCTGGGCCGTGTGTCTCCCGTGTGCTCCCGCAGAGCACGAAGTCACGAGCTCCTCACGGCCTCCCGCGCTGAGCTCTGGGCACCTGCTTCTTTGTTCATCTCCCAATTAGCCCTTGTTTTATTCTCTCCAGTGTTTAGCATGGGAATCAGCAAACTTCTCATTTTGGTAACTATTTTTTGGATTTTCTGTTGCAGATACTTAGTTCTGCCATTGTGTCGCAAAAGCAGCCCTAGGCAACATGCAGAGGAATAAACATGCTTGTGTGCAAATAAAGCTTTATTTACAGGCACTAACTTGACGAATTTCAAGTAATCATGTGTCATGAAACAGCATTCTTATTTGGATCATCTTATCCATTTAAAAATGTAGAAAGGATTCTTAGTTTGAGGGTCAGATGAAACCAGACCATAGGACAACTTGGCCTGTGTGATGCTTGCCCATCTCTGGCCTAGGAAAAAGTTAGAAATGATGCTCAGTTCCTCCAGGTGAAGGAAAAGTGAGTGGCAGAGTGTGATTCCATGGGAATCATTTTCAGACACAAGCAGACTCCTCACACGGCTATCATGGAATACTATTCAACCATAAGAAGATGGAGACTTTATATCTTTTGTATGAACCTGGATAGATTTGGAGAACATTTTCTTTAATAAAGTATCACAAGAACGGAAAAGTAAGAATCCAAAGTATTCACTACTAATGAAGTGAAGTGAAGGCGATTCCACTCTGATGTAGAGTCTAACAGGGCAGATCCTGAGCCCCTCAGCGCACTTCTGTCCCCAGGGAGGTAACTTTAGCCTTTGCCTCCCTACCTGCCTGCCTGCCTGGCCTGCCCATCCCTGATGTCTGGGCTGGAAGTCATCTGCGCAACTAACTCAGTCTCTGCAAACACCGTGCCTACTTCTGCCTCTGAGCCCGTGCCTTGCATTTCTCTTTACGTGGAATTTTATGGAATTTTATTTTCCACATAGTGAGCTGTTATTTGTCTCTCAATATTCAGCTCAAAACTACCTACTTTGGAAGTAGCGTCTCCTTTTTTCCAGGTGGCAGTGAAGGTCTGGGGATGGTGGTGCAGTCATGTTCTCTGCATATTTTGGGAGGGCTTTGGAAATATCACCAGCACAGCACTTTTCATGTTGTATTTTAATGCTTATCTTTCTTGTGTTGCTCTTTCCTGCTTTGTTCTGAAGTTATTTTCATATGCCTTTGCTAGTATGGAACTTGGCATGGGTAGTCAGTTAGTAACAAACTAATAAAATGAAATGTTTTCAGTTGAAGGTAAATTCCCCATATCCTGTTGAGATGCCTTGGCATCAGTTTAATCTACAATGACGAGATTATCTTTAAATATTTACAGTGAGGTAGCCCGAGGGTTGAGCATTGAAAAGAATACAATTAAAACAGAATGAAAATGTAAGTATTATCAAGAACTTGAAAATAATTGGAAACTCAAGAATCAAAAGCATCATGTATGGTGTAAAAGATGAGTTTTTAAACTAAATTTCAAACTCAGCTGAATTGAAATCTCTAAATGTGTTAAAAAAATACTGTCTTTTTTTTTTTTTGAGACAGAGTCTCAAGCTGTCACCATGGGTAGAATGCTGTGACATTATAGCTCACAGCAACCTCAAACTCTTGGGCTTAAGTGACTCTCCTGCCTCAGCCTCCCAAGTAGCTGGGACTATAGGTGCCCCTCCACAATGCCCAGCTATTCTTTTGTTGCAGTTGTCAGTGTTGCCTTAGCTGCCCCGGGCCAGGTTCGAACCTACCAGCCTTGGTACTTGTGGCTGGCGCCCTCCCCACTGAGCTAATGCTGTCTTTAAGTCTTTGCTTGTGTGTGGATAAATGGTGACACTGGTTAACCATATACGGTATTTTTATTCTTTTCTAGAGAGAGGAATGACAGTGTTAATAATGGATCTTTCACAGTGAAGTTTAATGGATTTTGACTAACGATTGTGCTGTTCCAGCAAGTTAACTGCTTTTAAAACTATTCTTTGGTGGAGTTCACCTGGAGACATGCGCGGCATTTTGTAACGCGTGTTAATTACGGTACCGTTATCATACATGCTTACATTTTATGCACGCTCAGTTCTCCACTACCGTGGGAACACTCAGCATCTTATATCATCTCTCTCCCCATTTCCATGGGGAAATTTCCCGCCTTCTCCCATACTATAAGATTTTCAATTGAGATCAATGTTCTGAGTGGATTTTCCCATAAGTGCCTTGGGAAATCTCACTAGGAATTGAAAGTATAGTGCTGTGCCAGGTGGATAAGACGGCTTCCGGTTTTGGCCACTTATTTCCATTCATTCTGATAATTATGACACATGGTGATGAGTTGTGTGTGGGGGGGTAGTTGGGTTGTCATGGTGACGGTGTCTGAGTGTGGCTGCCTGTCTTCTTACTGAATGAATCACTTCCCGATGATTGGAAATCAGCATGTGTTCAGTTGTTACTGGTGTTCATAAAATATGGGCCATATTAATGTGAAAAACAAGAACAGTCATGCTTTGGTGAAATTCCTTGACATTTAACTTGGAGAAAGCTCTATTTTTCAGGGAAAAAGTCTTCTTGCAGTTAGGGGACAAAACAGTGATGGGCATATAACAGAATGTGCTCCAGCACCGAGGTGTTTTAGCAAGTGGATCTCTGGGCCATCAGTTGGCTGCCTTAAGTTAAAAGAGAATATATTCTCTTACAAATTCTCTGGAGTAGAAACCCTTTAATGATAGGAAATGTGTCATATATCTTTGTGGATATGCATTACTTGGCACAACTTATTTTTTAAAATTTCAAATTAATATGGGTATAGCAATGTTTTGTATGTAAGAACACACATTTTCCAAATTAAATTACGTTTTTATGAAGAGTTCAGATTAACTAAAAAGTAGCGATTTTAAAATGCTTTCTTAGAGTAATAAATGCGTGACATTTCTGTAAGCATTTAATTAAATGGTGGTATCGTATCCATTCATTGACAGCCTACAGATTCTTAGCTATTGTTTGCACATTTACTCACGTAACTTTCAAAACAATGGTGTGAGGTTGTTATTAATCCTCCAGTCAAGGAAACTGAGGCTCAGGAAAATTAAACAGCCTGAGTTTCTGTTTGGAAAAAGAATAGCATTTACTTTACAGGGTTTGTGAGGATTAACTGGGATGGATTATGGACCCAACTTTCTGGTGCGTGGTAAACCCTCAGGAATTTAGCTGTTAGTCTGAAGGCCCCGCAGCTAACGAGTTGCAGACTTGGAATTAGATCACTGATCTGTTTCACTCCAGAGCTCTCCCTCTTTCTGTGGCTGCTGTCTGACTCCTTGGCCAACATGTGTGGTGCAAATCATTATCCTTCCTATTATGATTTCCTGAAGGGCAACGCATGAGACTTTTTCATCTGTGTCATCTACTAGCACCCTGAAAATACAATAATAAATGTTGTTGACAGCTTGACTGGCTTGGCGGTGACACTGTTTCTGGTTTTGTTATCTATGTGAATGATTGGAGGACGTCTGATTCTGAGAAGGACTCAGAGGAGCATTGCTGCCATATGCCTTACATTTTATATTAGAAAAGGAGGGGTTTTTTTGTGCCCTAGTAATGTGCCACCTGCATCTTGATTCTAAATTTTGTCTCCCTGATCCCTGTGTGAAGAAGGGCTTGAGGACAGTTAGAGTATTCAGGCAGAGTTAACTTTTCCTAATTAGCTTTCCTAGTATTTCCCAGTTTCATCCTGAAATCATTGGTTATAACGTTGGGAGTTTTTAAAGCAAAGCTTTTAAACTTGAGGGGTAAAAATTTCTTTGTGTATTGGAGGTAAGAGAATTAAAAAACAATCACTGAGTCTTGGAGAGCTTTCCTGAAAGAGAATTTAAGTAAAAACTGAGCTGTCGGCGCCCTTGAGGTTTCTTGCTAGTCACATCATGACCCATTGTGTGTCGGACATGGCTGCCTTCCTTCACGCGGAGTTCCTGCTGTGGGTACAGTGTTTACCCACATTTGTGCACGTGGAGCTCAAAAACAAACCCAGCATCCGGAGTTCTGCACAGGCGCCAGGTAAATGACTACCTTACTGTCTGAAAGTGCCACTGCTGTGGGCAACACAGTTTTTTCCAAAAAAAATTCTTTGTGTGCTTTATTTTTATTTTGGCAAAATATGTACAATATAAAATTTGCAGTTTTAATTATTTTTAAATACACAGATCAGTGTCCTTAAGTATATTAAACCAATACCACCATCCATCTCCAAAACTTTTTCGTCTTCCCAAACTGAAATTCTAGCCCCATGAAACTAACTCTCCGTTCTCCTGCCCCTCAGCTCCAGGAAGACACTGTTTTACTGTCCGTATCTGTGAGTTGGACGATGCGTGTGGATCATTTGTTGGTTTAAACGAGGCCCACTGTCTTCTGTTTTTCCTTGTCGTGGTTATTATCTCCTTATCTGAATTGATGTTTCACTGCCAGATCTATGTGAGGATGTGATTTTCTTGCAGTAAATATTCTCCTTTGCTTCTCCACATAGTAACCATTCAAATTTCATTATTGCACCATGAGGGCAAGAACTGTTTCTACTTTGCTCAGCACTGTATCACCAGTGTTTGGGACATGGTTTGCACTTTGAAGAAAATCAGCATATATATATATATATGTATATATATGTATATATATATATATTTGTATATATATATATATATATTTGTAGCATAAACAAAGGCTTACTGAAACAAATGTTTACTTAAAATTTATTTCAACTATGTAGATAACTAGCTAAATTAGTTATCTGAGAAGGACTCAGAGGAGCATATGCCTTACATTTTATATTAGAAAAGGAGGGGTTTTTTGTGCCCTAGTAATGTGCCACCTGCATCTTGATTCTAAATTTTGTCTCCCTGATCCCTGTGTGAAGAAGGGCGTGAGGACAGTTAGAGTATTCAGGCAGAGTTAACTTTTCCTAATTAGCTTTCCTAATCTTTTCCTCTTTGGTCTCTCTAAAAATGACTCATGGCGATATAAACCAAAGGTTACGGGCTTGTGTGTCCAAATCATTTATTGGTTCCTTAATTTATTCTTCAGATATTTACTGAGTGTTGTTAACACTGGAGGTGCTGGCTGTGCAACACTACACAAAATAAGCCTGATTCTTGAACTTGCAGAGTCCTAGCTGAGGGCACAAGCTGAATGAAGTGAACACACAGATGATGTTTTAGGTGCAGATTACAAGGGGAAAAAAGATGAAATGCTACCAGAAAGATCGAGGATGAAGTGGACAGCTTTAAATTCAAAGAAGTGGAGACATGACAACTTTTCATATTTGTGAAGACCTGTGTTCTCATGTTGGATCTTGGTTGAAAGACTTGAGGAACTAGGATAGACATTTTTAGAAAACAGATTTTAGTTAATTACAGAAGAATTTGCTAATAGAGCTCTTCAAGGGTGAAATGCACGGCCTTCCTTTTAGGAGGCTGTCCCGCCCTATCCCTGGAGCTTTCTGGACACAGCCGTGTGGGGCTGTGCACACTGGCACTGTTCAGGTCCCAAACCTGGTTGGTCATCAGAATCACCAATTCGCATGGAAAGCTGGAACTCCACACTTGGTATTTAATAGCTGTGTTTCATAAAGCCTAGCAGAAACTGACTTTGAGCGGCTGTGTGGTGTATTAGTTATGACAGCCAAAATGAAAAGCATCTGAAAACTGAATGTGATTTTAAATTATTTTCAGCTCACAAACATGAAATAAATTACTCAGGCATGTTAGTTAATATACTCTCCGATTAGGCCCAAATAGTTCTATCCTGCTGCCACTAGTGTGCTGAATTCAGGCAGTGCCTGCAGGGTTTCGTTTTCTAATTCCTTGTCTCTGGTTGTCCAAAGTATAGAATTAAAATCTGCGATTCCAGTAGGGTCTGTCTTACTATGTGTTTACATAATCCAGTGGAGTAATATGTATTTTTAAAGATTTGGTTAATGTATTTCAGAGTAGCTCTCTAAATATTAGTCAACGATCAGATATCAAGCACTTGGGAGCAGCTGCTGTGTCCCAGGTACTATTTATGGGAGTGGATCCCAGCCAGATAGCTAATTTCCATTCCATACACATACATATATATCCCTACCTACACACACACCCACATTTGAGACAGAGTCTCACTGTCACCCTAGCTAGAGTGCCATGGCATTGTCATAGCTCTTACAACTTCAAACTCCTAGGGAGGCTGAAACAATCCTCCTGGCTCAGCCTCCTGAGTAACTGAGACTACAGGTGCACACCCTCATGCAGGCTAATTTTTTTTAAAAACATCCTTTTTTGTAGAGACAGGGTCTTTGTCCCTCAGGCTGGCCTTCAACTCCAGGCCTCAAGTTATTCTCCCACCTTGGTCTTGCAAAGTGCTAAGACTACGGGCCTGAACCCTCACATCCAGCCCTATTCTGCTTGTATCATTGAGACCAATTGGGTAGACTTTGTAAGGTAAAACCTGTTGCCAATATACTAATTATTGTAAAAGTGTAATGGTAGTTTGACTTCTGATTGTGCTGTATTTGAAGGTGACTGTGCATTGTTGCCTAACTTATAACTGATTTGTCGTGTTCACACCCTTAATCTTCTACAGTGTAGCTGGTCAAAATTCGAAGCCTGAATAGGTGAATGAATAAGATAAGTTATTAAATGGAACAACTTGACTTCAACACATTCTAACTGAAAAGCAATTTCATATTATTGCAACTCATTAAATGATTCCATATAACGTACAATGTAGTTGATTACTCACGCTGTGGTATTAGGGCGATTTTTATAACAGAGTTCAGTCCAGCAGAGCCCCCATGGGAGTGGTGAGGGCGTGGGTGGTGTGGAATATCTGGGTGTGGGCTTTGTCTGAAGAATTTGACACTGGAATTTTAGATTAACTGTTGATTTAAGCTTCAAATGGAACTATTAGCAGTGGGATGTCTTCTTTGCTTTTTCTTGTGGGGTGTTTATTAATGTACTAACTTTCACACTATGTTAACCAGGAAAACCGTGTCCAACTTGATCCTGTGTGAGTTCAAACCTGTCCCCTGCTATGATTAGAGACTTGTGGGTGAGGAGTGGCAGGCATCGGTTTCTCCTGCGCTGACGTTCCAGCAAGCACCACAAGTTTATAAGCTACAAAGCTTGAATTTACCTTTTCCATGCTGTAAAATTCTACTTCATTCACAGTCTGATAATCCAATCCTTCTTAAGCGGCCTGCCCTGCTGAACTTACTGATTTACTGACTTTTTTTTCCATAGATTGCAAATGTTCCGTAATAGGCTAAATTCATATGAAAGCATCTGCAGATAATCTGAATGTTCCCCTTCTAAATCTTCATGATTTAAAATTAAACATGGAGACTTGAATGCCTCTTGGGCAAGGAATTAATTCCCAGCATTGTAATAAGGTGAGTGTGTGAGTTTGCGCTGAGCTCTGCACCCTTGTTACGGACAGAGTTCAGGGTGGCGTTTGTATCATGAGTACACATCCATAATTTTCTGAAAACTACCTTTCCTTCCAATATTTAGGTGCAAGTGATCCTTCTCCCCCCATTGTTGCAATAACTGTGAAAAGAGAATTTTTTTTTTTATAATTTTATTGAATCATAATTCTGTACATTGGTGCAATCATAGGGCACGATTCATATACATTCAGAAATGTTTTGATCGTACTGTTACAGATAGCCTTCATGGCATTTTCTTGATCACTATATAA
>CAUYON010023351.1:0-12139 GCA_963573935.1 Arctocebus calabarensis
GGATGTGCACCTTTCTCCCCTTACAAAGATTGATTCGAGATGGATAAAGGATTTAAATTTAAGGCATGAGATGATGAAAATCCTCAAAGAAAGAATTGGAAAAACATTGGAAGATATTGGCCTGGGGAAAGACTTTATGAGAAAGACTGCCATGGCAATAGCAACAACTGCAACAATAAACAAATGGGACTTAATTAAACTGGAAAGTTTCTGTACACCCAAGGAGACAAAAACCAAAGCAAATGGACAACCTACCCAATGGGAAAAGATATTTGCACATTTTGAATCTGACAAAAGTTTAATATCCAGGATCTATACAGAACTTCAATTAATCTACAAGAAAAAAACCAACAAATCTATACATCAATGGGGGAAAGAGATGAATAGATTTTTCTCTAAAGATGACAGACAAATGGCCAGTAAACACTTGAAAAAATGCTCATCATCCTTAATTATTAGAGAAATGCAAATTAAAACCACTCTGAGATACCATCTAACTCCAGTGAGAAAGGCCTATATCACAAAATCTCATGATTGCAGATGCTGGCATGGATGTGGGGAGAAAGGAACTCTTTTACACTGCTGGTGGGACTGCAAACTAATAAAACCTTTTTGGAAGGAAGTATGGAGAAAGCTCAAAGAACTCAACCCAGACCTCCCGTTTGATGCTGCAATCCCTTTGCTGGGCATCTATCCAGAAGAAAAAAAAAACTTTTATTATAAAGACATTTGTATAAGGGTGTTTATTGCTGCCCAATTTACAATTGCTAAAGTGTGGAAACAGCCTAAATGTCCTTCAACCCAGGAGTGGATTGGTAAGCGATGGTATATGTATACAATGGAATATTACTCAGCCATCAAAAATAATGGAAACTTTGCTGCGTTTGTAGTAACTTGGATGGAGGTGGAACATATTATTCTTTTTTTTTTTTTTTGTAGAGACAGAGTCTCATTATCCCCCTCGGTAGGGTGCTGTGGTGTCACACAGCTCACAGCAACCAGGGCTTAGGCGATTTCCTTGCCTCAGCCTCCCTAGTAGCTGGGACTACAGGCACCCCTCCCCACAACGCCCCCAGCTATGTTTTGCAGTTCAGCCGAGCCCGGGTTTGAACCGGCCACCTTCGGTGTATGGGGACGGCGCATCTCAGGAATGGAGAAGCACGAATCCTATGTATTCAGCTTTGATTTGACAACAATTAATGACAGTGAACGACACAGTGGGGCATGGGGGAAGGAAAGAGCAGACAGAGAAGGAGAGAAGGGGTGAGGGAAAGAAAACCAAAAAAAAAAGAAAAGAAAATAGTGTCTAACTTTTATATAATAGTGTCTAACTTTTATATCAATTCTGACTAAAGTATATTACTCAAATGCAATAGTTTTTAAAAAGAAAGAAGAAGTGCAGTGGAAAGGTGCCTCTTTTAGTTTGGATAGAGGTTAGGTCAGATGTTGTGGCTTTTGATCTGTGAACCAAACACGCTGGGTTCTGAAGCCCCAGAAGAAGGCATGGGCTAAGCTAGGTAGGGAGGCCTCTGATATGGTAAGACTTAGACCAGGGAAGAACATAGATTCATACCCTCTGTGGCCAGCTTGCCCAAGAGGAGCACAAGTTAGAGATAGAAGGGAAAATTTCAGATCTCAGCCCAAGACTACTGTTTAGGGGAGGATCACCCTCTACTGGAAAATGGTGGACCTGGAAGGAGCCTGCCTTCTTAGTCTTCCCACATGCACCAGTATGATAAGTCACTCTGCTTCTCCATTGGGCAGAGTGAGATGAAGATATGGAGAGACCAAAAGTGTCAACATAGACACTTTGTAGAACTCCTTTCAGTTGTAAGTAACACTTCAGGTGCAGGAAGGGACCATTTCTCCCAGCACTGACCAGTTCTACCCTTATCATTCATATTGCTATTCAGGCTCTAATTATTTCTTGTCTAGACTGTAGAAGTCATCTCTTAACTGTTAATGCTACCTCATTCTCTAAGATTATGCTCAGGGAACCTTCAGAACAGGTATAGCCTAAAGATTTTATTTGTCTTGCATAGCATTAATTTTTTTTTTTTTTTTTTAGTTAATTGCTGTGGCAGACACTTCTGGTAACTTATTCAATACATGTTCTTTCTTTTCACTTTACTAGCACCACCTTGCTTTTCGTCAGAGTGGCATCATGCCCAGCTGAAGGATTATGTTTCCCAGTCTCTTTTACAACTGAGAATGGGGAAGTGACATCTTTTGCCTGAATAGGTGATAGGAAAGTTGCTTTGTGGGGCTTTCTGGAAAGTTCCTTGAGTGGAAGCATACTTAACTTGCAGGAGCCTTTATCCTTTTGCCTTTCCCCTTTGTCCTACCTTGGATATAGAGGGTGGGATAAGCATTTAGCAAAGGTTATCCAAAGGAAAAGTGTTAAGGATGGATTCCACATGCTGCAGGATACAGTGGAAAGCTGAAAGGAACTTGGGTCCTGGTACATTGGGGAACCACCTTTTCAACCCTGTGGAATTTACCTCTGGATTTCTAGCTTTGCAAAGAAAAAACACTTTATTTATTGTAAGCCACTGTGTGTCAGTTTTATTTTATTACTTTCAGCCAACCTAACTGAACAGATTTGGTACCAGAAGTGAAGTGCTTCCAGAAATAGAACCTAGAATTTGGCATTGGTTTCATTAAAGAACCAAGTCTTTGACAATGGAGACACGAGATTTTACAGACTGGGAAGAACATGACCCTTGTTTTATGATGTCAAAACATTCTCCATGGAAAACTGTCTCCTTTTGTTTCTTGGAACATAAACCATGATGGGTTATATTGTTGTTAGGGGAAAGAGTCAATATAATTTATGTTGACAGGTTGTGGTTACTTCTTGCCACTTTCAACATAGTCCCAAAGGATAGTGGTAAATTCAGACTAGAACTACCTACTTTGTAAGCAGAGACACATATTAATACAGTTTGGGTTGAGAGCCTCTCTCTGCCTATAGCCTCCGGTCTCAACTGACTGACAAACCCTTGCTCTGGAGCCCCACAGATTGAAAAGCCAACTTACACCCCTCATGCTGACACTAGCAAGGCTAGCTGCAGTAAGTGCGTAAAAATGGAACCTTAGGCCTTTCTAAAGAATCTCCCTTTAGGAGTTCTTAACCAGAAATACATCAGAACCTGCTGAGAATAATTAACTTAAAGATCTCTTCCCATAGGTCCTATTGTTTCAAATTGCCTAAAAAACTGTTACTCTAAGGCCTAGAAGAAAGGACTTAAAAACTCTAGAAAGATCTTTGGCAATGGCTACTCCTGCATGAATCTTAATAATAGAAAGCCTTTCATATTTTTGAGGGAAGTCCTCAAGAATTGTGAAGGCTCTGAGATTTTACCATACTTGTTAACTAACAAGTTAGCCTGCCAACGTGTTGGTAGATGTTGGTAGAAGACCCAAGATTCACGGGTTAGAAACAAAAGACTTTATTACGGCAGAGTAATCAATACCAGCGTGGCAGCACATTTGCATCTGTTTCCCTTACCCCCAGTTCCCAGAGGTGCTGTGTGGATGGACCCAAACAAATCAGCACTCACTATGGGTTGCGTTACAGATAAGAAACCATTAGCTGAGGGAACCCAAATATTTTATAATGCACAGTAAGCTGGCCTGCCCTTTGCTGGGTATAAAAACAATTCACTTTCCAAGGCTGTTTGGTATCCAAACATCCTTGAAAATGTAATCTGAAGTGATGAGCAGCCAGTGATTCTGCTTTCAAAATATGTAGAGATACAGATCCATGGAAAATTGTCTCCCAAGAATATATGACCAAAGAAACTCCATACTTTGGCAACAGCCTTTGGTTTTTCAGCCCCTAAGACCATGCTAGGTGCTTAACCTCTCACCAAGTAGAAGTGAGCTTTGAAGGTTCTGTGAGATCTCCAGGAAAGTCACCCTTTCCAAAGCCCTTCTCAGATAAGGTCATAGGTAATAATGGACTAGAAGGATTCTTCCAGAGGGACTATCAAACATGATAATCAATATATCATCATCAAGCCAAGGGGTCCTCATTCTTTCTGTGAGAAGGCAGTGTTTGATATTTTCTATGACTACTATGTGAGTCCCAGTCTCTAGTCCTTCATTTGGAGATGTTACTACCTTCCTGCTCCTCCTCTATTGTATAGTGAGGATTTGGAGGCAATTATCTTATCTTCTAGTGCTGAGCTCACTGCAGATGAGGAGATACATCTGGATGTGCATTTCATCCAGAGAGCTATCATTTGGAGTTGGATGCAGTATTTGGATGAATTTTTAAAATATTATATCTTCTTTTGGATAGGGAATACATTTTTATTTGCATGAGGGATATTTTCTTTTTATTAGATGGCAGAATTTTATTGTATATTCCTATGTGGTATTAAGTTTAAGTAGAGAATAAGGACATATTAATGGTGACTAGCTAAAAGGTGTGATGTAGTGGATTTTTTCCTTGTATTTTTGGCTGCCTAGCACTTAACACCCTTGTTATGATTTCCATCTCCCATGAGAGGGAATCCAGAAAACAAATCCCCCAAATTTGACCTGGGCTCCATTAATTGGATAAACCCACTTGGCACTAATATTTGGAAGTGAGCAACTTGAAGAAAGACAGCTCTATGCAAAATCTGCTTGGCCAAGGTGTTGGCAGAAGCCTCTGGCTTTGTGGGACAATAAAGGTGGTGATGTTTTTTTCCTCTGCTGTCTAGGACAGCAGCAGCAGTGATTAATTTGTACTAGACCAGTGTGTGTGTGTGTGTGTGTGTGTGTGTGTGTGTGTGTGTAAGGTTTGTGATTTGGAATATTGTTTCTAGAACAACCTCAAGACTGTTTGTCCAACTAGCCCAACAATTCTGTGAGTTGCCCAGATATTTTCTTTCTTCTTTTCATCTTTATTCTTTTTCGGAAATATAATATGCAAACAGAAAAGCACACAGGTCTGGTAGCATACCAAGGAAAGGAGCAGGGGGAGGAGTTCACCTCCAGGTACAGACAGTTAGGAGGTGCAGTGTCTATAGATAGTTTAAAGACAAAGCAGATTGTAAGTTAGTCTGTACTTTATTATTATCAGTGACAAAATAGTCCTCCCTGAAAAAAAAATCATCCCTTAGATGATTAAGTTGTAAGCAATTGATACAATTACTGTAAAATTTTAAAATATATCATACATATATGCAAAAATAAAATAAAATGTTTACAATTTATTATCTTTTTTTTTTTTTTTTTTTTCTCGAGACAAGGTCTTGCTCTGTTACCCAGGCTAGAGTGCAGCAGCAACATGAGAGCTCACTACAACCTCAAACTTCTGGGCTCAAATGATTTTCCTACCTCTCATCCTTCTAAGTATCTGGCCCTACAAGTATGCACCACCACACCTGGCCACATTTTTTAATTTTTTGTAGAGATGAGGTCTTTCTGTGTTGCTTAGGCTGGTTTCGAACAGTTGGCCTAATGCAATCCTCTTGCCTCTTGGTTTTATTCCTTAATTATTGTACTCTAGTTAATTTGGAGAACTCTCAGTTCTAACAGCTGGGCCCTGATGTACAGGCAGGCTCAGCTCTGTATATACATTTCAAGAGTCAGTCTTAAAGGCTTGAAATTTTTGTGCATTCGACACACAGTTTTTGTGTCTGACCCCTGTGGTCCTACATATTTTGGTGTTTAAATAGGAGGTTCTAGGCCTGGTGCCCGTAGCACAGCAATTACAGCACCAGCCACATACACTGAGGCTGGCGGGTTTGAACCTAGCCCATGCCTGCTAAATAACAATGACAACCACCACCACAACAATAACAAAAATACCCAAGCATTGTGCTGGGTGCCTGTAGTCCCAGCTACTTGGGAGGCTGAGGCAAGAAAATCACTTAAACCCAAGAGTTTGAGGTTGCTATAAGCTGTGACGCCACAGCACTCTACCAAAGTGACATAGTGAGACTCTGTCTCAAAAAAAAAAGAAAGTTCTAAATAGACAACTGCCATTATTATAAATACAAAGACAAGTGCAAATTTTGTACTTCATACATAATATATTTTACTGAATTGAAATGTCTTTTTAAATTAATTTATTTATTTTTAAAGAGACAAGATCTCACTATGTTGCCCAGGCTGGTCTGAAACCCCTGGCCTCAAGAGATCCTCTTGCCTCAGCCTCCCAAGTAGCTGGGATTATGGGTGTAAGCCACTACACCTGGATCAAAATTTCTTTTTTTACATTGTTAATTATTTTAACAAGCAAAGGATCTAGCAAAGTGTTTAATATTTTTAACTAATGGGTGACGGAGTGAGACTGTGTCTCAAAAAAAAAAAAAATTACATGTAGTTTCTCAAATGCAAAGAATCTCCCCACCTCCTTTTGAACTTGGTTGACTTGTACATTGCTGTCAAGTTCTCTCTGGATAAAGCAAAGCCTAAGCCTTTCCTGTCTGCTGCTATCTTCTGCATCCTGCCCCCAGTCCTGGCCACCCCTTATCTGGGCTCTCATTTCCAGCAGGGCTCATCTATGATGCTGGACTTACACTGTATACTGTACTGTGCGGTTTGGCTCACTCCTCTCTCTCTTAAATCGTAGGGACTGTTTCATGTGGACAGTAGCCTCTGTGCTAGAACAGCACTCGCTTACTTACTATTTTTTGAATGTACTACACACCTTGTGTGCCAGACACTTGAGACATATCAGTGAGCAAGACCAGCAAAGGTCCCACCCAGGCGGAGCACTATTCTCCAGGTTCTATCTGACCTACCTGGAGGGATCTGAGCAGGAATTTCTTGGGTTGCAAGTCCCAGGGATAGTGAGACATTTAAACCCCAAAGGGCAGGCTAGACAGTCCAGAGGCATGCTGTCTGTAGCATTGAGGATGTGGGGGTGCTGGTGGGAATTCTGGAGGCTGGGGAACTACAGAGGGCCACAGGAAGGAGAGGAAGATGAAGCTGGGAAGGATCAGAGGCCGGGATGCGAAGGGACTCACGTGCCCTGCTAAGGAGTTTGCACTTTACCCTGTAGACAGCTGGAGTCCTGTTGATGATTTTATGCAGGGGAATGACATGTTTATATTTATTTTGAGGAAGATAATTCTGGCAGATGTACTGGAGTGGTGAGAGACTGGGCAAGTCACTTAACCTCTCTCTTCCTCTGTTTTACCATCTATCAAAGAAGACGAACCATATCTACTCCACTTACCTCCTAGGATTTTGGTGAGAAATAAAAGAGATAAGAGATGTGAAAACACTTTGTAAAGTATATGGTACTGTAAAAATGCAAGCTGGTGCTGTTGTTATTTCAGCTGTGCTGCTTTTGGGAATATGGTTTTAAAGAAGCCCAAAGAATCAAGTGAAGCCCACGACTCCATTTGTGTTTTCCAAGAAGAATATAACCCAATAATACTTTGATTTATATTTTGACACTCCACTGTACAAAGAACTAAGGAAGTTTTAAGCTCAGCCCTGGCAGAACTTAGGTCTAACTGGAGGGAAACAGTACATCTAGAAAGGGAAAACTTAACACACACTCAAAAGAAAACCCACATACATGAAAATACAATCTAATCCAAGAGGAAAGTGCTGGTGGGGGGGATGGTTGGGCGGAGTGGAGACTCCCTGTTAGAAAAGAAGGTCATGTAATTTGTCTTTTTTTTTTTTTTTTTGGTAAGAGAAAGAGTCTCACTTTATCACCCTTGGTAGAGTGCCATGGCGTCACACAGCTCACAGCAACCTCCAACTCCTGGGCTTAAGCGATTCTCTTGCCTCAGCTTCCCGAGTATGTAATTTGTCTTAATGAAGTGATGATTTGCTAAATAATACCTCTCTTATTCCACTCCTCTAATAAGGCAGAATGGGAAAAGAGGAAAACATTTTAGAAGGTAGAAATTTTTATTTTTTAATTGGTTACACCATGCAATCCATTTTTCTAAAAGCAATGCTTGAAGGACAAATGATGGCATTTTGATATTTTCCAACTCTTGAGTGTCTTGGTAATATATATGAATAGGCCTCCTTACAGGAATATCTTAGTCCAGGCTACCAAGTGCTTTTCCCTTTTCAGGTATTTGTTGGTTAGAAACAGATCATAGGCACATTAAATTATGTTTTTAGGTTCCTTTTTTTTTTGCCATTTTTGGCCAGGGCTGGGTTCCTTTGGCATATGGGGCCAGTGCCCTACTCCTTTGAGCCACAGGCGCCGCCCCTTTAGGTTCCTTTTTGAAGACAAGTTTAAGTGGCTTTTACCTCCTTTGAATAACATCTATCTTCTGCTAGTCCCAATAATTCCATAAGTATACTGTATTACATTTTAAATTGTATGTCCATTTGTTTTTCTCTTGGAGATTATAATGATAAGATGTGTATCTTTGTAAAAGGGATAGAACTGTCAGTGTTTGAAAAATACTGATATGGATAGTGCCTGTGGCTCAAAGGAGTAGGGCACTGGCCCCATATGCCGGAGGTGGCGGGTTCAAACCCAGCCCCAGCCAAAAACTGCAAAAAAAAGAAAAATACTGATAGAAGATAATATAATAAATAGTTTAATAAGGCCTATATTAGCTTCTTCCTGGCCTTTGTAAAAATATTATTTAATTTATTAAATATTCTTCAAGTGTGGCAAATTATCTTTGACTCAAAGATTTTAGATAGTGATCATATAACTTTTTTTAATTCCAAGAAATTTAGGAGGTACAAGTGATTTTTGTTACATGGATGAATTCTATTATGCTGAAGTCAGGGCTTTCAGTGCCTATTACCTTTAATATATTATTTTGACAAAACAAGCATTCAACTGAAATGATGTTTTCAGTATGTAAGTTTTAGTGTGTGCTTAGCGCATGCTCATCATCTCATTAAGCCAGCAATCTGGTTAAGAAGACAGGATTTAAAAATAAGAAACAATGAGCAGAAATACAATAAAGGATAAAATATGCTTAATTATGAGGCTTAGGTTAGAAGAGCTCTGGAAGTAAAGTGGTCTGGTTAGAAATGATATTTTAGTCATGAAGCTGATGTACTGTGAATACATATGGCAAGTTCTCTTTGCCGAGGATATGGAACAACGGGAAGAGCCTGGAGCATCCAGGACACAGAGTCCTCATCTGCGCTGACACCTTCTAGCCACATGACCCTGGGTAAAGTACTTAACCTCTCCTGTGAAGTACAGCTTTTAGTAGCACCAATCATGCCTCTTGTCCATACATAGTAACAATTTCCAGAAAAGAGATAAACATATCAGTATCTTTTTTTTTTGTTTTTGAGACAGACCCTCCAGCTGTTGCCCGGGGTAAAGTGCCGTAACATCACAGCTCACAGCAACCTCCAACTCCTGGGCTCCAGCGATTCTTCTGCCTCCACCTCCTAAGTAGCTGGGACTACAGGCGCCCGCCACAATGTCTGGCCAGTTTTTTTTGTTTTGGGGGGTTTTTTTTTTGGTTGCAGCCATCATTGTTGTTTGGTGGGCCTGGGCTGGATTCGAACCCGCCAGCTCAGGTGTATATGACTGATGCCTTAGTCGCTTGAGCCAAAGCACAGAGTCACATATTGGTATCGTTATATTTAGTTCTGTCTCTTGCCACCAACCTAAGAAAGATTTTTAGCCATGGTGAGATATTTTCCCCAAAGTCCTCAGAAACAGGGAAAAGGAAGTCATTTTCCTTTTGACCTTTAGGATTACGCCTTTGGGTGATGAGAGTGTGCAGGTGGAAATACAATTGAATAGGCAGATCAGGGTGAATTATGAGGAAGGTTGAAAGTCAGGCAGAGGTGATAGGGCTGAGCTAGAAAACAACAGGCCACTGGTAGCTTAAGCAGGGAGGGTCAGAGGGATGGAAAGTGGAGAAAGAGTTGGTGTGGGAGTGGAATGTGAATGAAAAGGAAAAGTCAGATATGAGAAATTTTTAAGTAGCACTTTTCCTCTTACATTAAATGTAACTAAATTAAAGCAAACTGGGAAGTCTAAAAAATTCAAAGAAAATTATTAGTCAAAGTCCTTCACCCTGAAATACTTGTTGCTTGTGTTTTGCCACATTTCCTTTCACGCCCCCCCACTCATTACCCCCCAACGGATATTTTGGAGAAGAATTTTGAAGTAAAGATGGCTTCAGGCTTATATGGGAAGGCTGCCTGAATTTCCATGCAGAATTCATTTTCTGTGCTTTCAGTATTTTATGCATATACAGCAGGGAACAAAAATAATTTAAAATCAAATAAATGCACTAGCAGAACTCTTTTCTGAGGGAAGACTGTTCTTTTTGTAAGAAAAACAACAAGGCCAATATAATAGACCTTTTGAGTTACACAAAGTTAAAAGCAAATCCTGCATTGGGATAGAGAGAGCAGTTAGGGATGAGTTGAGTTGCTTTGAATAATAATGTAAAAGGCAATCTCACTGTGATCAGAGAGCATTTCTGTAGAAATTATTACTATTACTTTCATAATTTTTTTTTTTTTTTGAGACAGAGTCTCACTTTGTCACCCTAGGTGGAGTGTCATGGTGTCACAGCTCACAGCAATCTCAAACTCTTGGGCTTAAGCGATTCTCTTACCTCAGCCTCCCAAGCAGCTGGGACTACAGGCACCTGCCACAATGGCCAGCTGTTTTTAGAGACAGGCTCTCACTCTGGCTCAGACTGGTCTCAGACCTGTGAGCTCAGGCAATCTATCCACCTCAGCCTCCTACAGTGCTAGGATTACAGGTGTGAACCATCATTATAATCATTATTATTATTATTAGAGAGAAGGTCTTGCTCTATCACCCTGGCTAGAGAGTGCAGTGACAAGGTCATAACTCCCTTTAACCTCAAACTGTGGGGCTCAAACAGTCCTACCACCTCAGCCTCCCAAGTAGTGGGATTGCAGGTGAGCACTACCACACCTGGCTAATTTTTCTTTTCTTTTTTTTTTTTTTTATAGAGATGGGGTCTCACTATGTTGCCCAGGCTGGTCCTGAATTCCTGGCCTTGAGTGATCCTCTCTTTAGCCTCCCAAAGTGCTAGGATTGTAGATAGGAGCCACAATACCTGACCAAAATTATTATTTGAACAGAGTGCTATTGCTGGGGTTATGGGAGAGATTCTGGTGTGCCTCACCAGAGGGGTGAGGACTGAGGAGAAGCTGTGGGGGATCCTGTCTTGAGGTCCAAGAGCTGGCTCTTACACCTCAACAGCAAACTGGGGGCTGAGCAGAGAGATCCTCTGAATTCCTGAAACCTAGTGTCATCAATGAACTCTAGTTTCTAGCAGTGTTTCCATAAACAGTACAGTCTTTTATCGTTAGTGCTTGGGGAATTAAAGCAATTATAACTTCTAGGAGTGTCACAACCTAAGGGGAGGGCAGCAGTCTGGAGAAGTGGATGAGTTACAGGAGGAGGGAAAGGGTTATGAGCAACAGCAAGGGCAGGTTTGGGGCTTCTCACAAAAACAGCAGCCATGATAGCTGCACTCATGTGGTCCTTATTCCATCAGGGACGATTTAGAGACCTCTACCGATATTCATTCATTTAATCCTAGCAACAATCTTACATAGCAAGTATATTATTATCCCCAGTTCATAGTGTGGGAAACGGAGGTACAAAAAAGTCAGGTACGTGCAAGGTATCTAGAGAGTAGTGGAGGCAGGATCCACGTCCGTGCACTGTGGTGCCCAAATCTGTGCTGTTAACTGCTGCCCTCTACTGTTCACTTGGGATGGGACCATGCATTCTGCAATCCGGTCAGACAATTGACATTGAAAATCAGAGGGAGGCTCGGCGCCTGTGGTTCAACAGGCTAAGGAGCCAGCCACGTACACCTGAGCTGGCGGGTTCAAATCCAGCCCGGGCCCGCCAAACAACAATGACAGCTGCAACCAAAAAATGGCTGGGCGTGTTGTGTCAGGCGCCTGTAGTCCCAGCTACTTGGGAGGCGGAGGCGAGAGACTCGCTTGAGCCCAGGAATTGGAGGTTGCTGTGACCTGTGATGCTATAGCACTCTATCCAGGGTGACAGCTTGAGGCTCTGTCTCAAAAAAAAAAAAGAAAGAAAGAAAGAAAGAAAGAAAATCAGAGAGAAAGGGTGACATGTAAAAGCCTCAGAACTTGGGGACTTTGTCGGAACACTTGCCAGATATTTTCATTTTTAAACATTTTTATTTTAAAAATTTAATTGACAAAGATGATATAT
>CAUYON010023352.1:0-28561 GCA_963573935.1 Arctocebus calabarensis
ACTAATGTTGTTCATGGTTTCTTGATGTTTCTTTGAAAAACTAAGAGACGGAATTTAAAGAAATACTTCCAGCTTCTCACAAAGGCAATTCTCCAGGAATTCTGAATCCCACTGCGTGTGTCCTCCAAACAACAGTGGAAACGTTCTTAGAGCATCTGGGCGCTGCAGGCCAGCCCAATGGAGAAGCCGGAAAACCAGGCCGCAGGAGCACTCGGCTGCCCCAGCTGCACCCTGCAGCACCCGGCTCGGGCCTGCAGGAGCTGCCACCCGAGGCAGTGCCGGAGGCCGGGGCGCGACTTCAGGGACTGACCTCTACATTTTCAATATCAATACAAAATGGGTTATGGAAAAGCTGTATGTGCTGTTCATGGAGATGAAGATCTTTAAATCTAAATTGGAACTCCTTTTGCAACTTTTCCAGTGAATCCACAGGTTTTGTTTGGGAATGCAACCAATGGTTTTTCTGCTAACAGATTTTGTGGCCTGGGATGAGTCCATTGCTAAACAGGACAGGCAGTGGAGGCAAAAACAGCTACCTGGCAGGCCGGATACGTCCTCGCGGGCTGTAGTTTAAGGACCCCTGGCCTATAAATTAATTGCAAATGACCAGATTTGGAGCTATAAATTGCTTGTGGTTTGTTACATATTGAAAACTATGAAGGTGTTTAAAATACTTTTATTAAGCTAAGCATATTGGCATATCAAACTATACAGAAAGAAAGAAATGTATTTACAGCAAAACCAGTGCATTGGAAAAGAGAAATGCCAGCATTCCAAATTTGAGTGCTGAGACATTGGATAATTTATCTCTGTTTTCCAAACTATTGAAAAGTACATGCTTTATATAGCTAAAATACAACTATTCTTTTGAAAATGTCTGGAAGTGCTGAATCTTAAAGAAGGAAACTAAAAGGACAGAAAATTCTTTATCTCTTTCTATGTTAAAGCATTTTTTGGTTGTTTTTTGGGGGTTCTTTGTTATTTTTTACTTAAAGCATTTTATGAAGGTTTTATTTATTTTTTCATCTTCTTGGATGTCTGAAATCAATTTGGCAAATGATATATTCTCATCAACTTCATATTACTACTTGGTAACACAAAAAAAGAGGTAATGAAGCAATCTTAGTATTTTTTTAACCATTGCAAAATGCATGGGTCCCCTTCCATCAAGCAGTATTCATTTAGTAGATTAAGCCTAGGTTGATAGTGTTTATCTTAGCCTAATGATCTGTTTATTTAACAATTCTCATTAAAGGTCCCTAGCTACACAGGAAGGGGTGTTCAAAATACTAAACAATTATACCCAGGTTCAATTTTCACAAACAAGATTATGTGCAGTTTAGTACTGCAAAGACAAGACACTATGTCTCCTTGTGGCCATTACATAAATGCCATGCTGTTTCTTAAGCTAACAAGTTCGTAATTTTGCTAATGTAAGTGAACTACTGCAGACCTGTTTTTATTTTGATAAATTTTATCAACTTAATGAAAATATTTTTCTTCTAAGGCAGTGTTGTCTTTTGTAAATTAAAGTCAGCTAAAGCCTACTTATTTTGAGAGAATTCAATTTGGTAGCCAGGATATAGTATATAGGTCATTTCTGTTACCAGTACCTGGAAGCAGAATTTAAAAATACAATAACAACAAAAATTTTACAGGCAGCTGCATTTATATGTCAAATTACATCATAAAATGAAGTCTATAAAACGTGAAAGTTGTAGCTTTGTTTCAGATTGCAGTTGAAAACTGTCTTGAATAGTTAAAAGGTGAATTATTTTTAATCCTTTAGGCAAAAATCCTACTTGCAGTATGATAATGAAAGATAATAGCTATTGGAGGAGAGAAGCTTAAGTTCAGTAAAATCTTAGACACATGAAAGAATTGAAGGGGTTGTTTCTTTCCCTGAAAGAAACTTCAGGGAACTCCCTTTGGTAAATCATCCATTTATATATTCACTCACCAAGTAGTAAAGTTATTTATTAATTAAATAACTATATAAAAATTTACCACTCAATCATTTCCTCATTTCATCAGTCACTATTCAGTAACTTGCTGACTCGTTAATTTGGTCACTCAATTGCTGACTCGTGCTTTGTGTTGACAAATGTGCTCTCTGTATATGCATCCATTTCCCTATCCCACATTTACCAACACACTTGGAGGACAGGTACTAGCAATAAGGGAAGGAGAAAGACAGTCTCTACCCTCGGAGAGTTCATGGTGAAGGGGACAGACAGGTGGCTTCGATAAGAATTTTTATTGCAGATGGAAATAAAACACAAGAAATGCAGAGAGAGAGAAGCAATTCCCCGCATTAGGAGGCTGGGATGATTTTGCAGTGATATGTATGCTGCGTCTGCAACATGCATTGTAGATCATCAGAAAGAGCATGGAGATAGAGAAAGAATGAAGGAGGGGTGGGGAAAGGAAGAGCAGAGAGTGGGAAGGAGTGAGGGAGTGAGGTCTTGGTGTGTGCCACACCTTTGGGGGGAAAAACATGATTGTAGGAGGGACTTTACCTAACAAATGCAATCAGTATGACCTGCTTTCATGTACCCTCAATCAATCTTCAACAATAAAAAAAAAAAAGAAAGAAAGAAAGAGCATGGACTTCAGCCAGGAAGGTTCACATCAGAAACAGAAGGAAGAGCTTTCTGGGCAATGGAAGCAACTTGCATCAGGCAGGAAGGTATAAGAAATTATGCCATGTTTAGAGTCCAGTGAATGGATTAGTTTTTGGAGAAATGTGGATAAAGATGGAAAAGACCCTAGATAGGACAAACAGGTTGGCGTCTGATTGTGAATTACATTTCAAGCTACTATTTGAGATTATAAAGTTGTGAATTGTGTTTGCACAGGAATAGTAGGCACAGGAATGTACCTATTGTGCTCAATTTTCTTTTTTCACTCTCATGACAACTCGGCATAGGTATCACCATTTTAAGGACTCTGACGCCTACTTAGGTATTTCTGTGTTTACGTCAAAGTTTTCAAATGCTATGTTGAAGGTTTGTCTTTTCTTTTCTCTTAATAGAAGACCAGGGAGTGGAACACAGGAAGCCTAACCCATTTCTGCACACTCCTGCCTGGCATCCCATGTTACACCTGACAGACATACTCCACAATATTTGAGCAAAGGAAGAGTTGTGGTTGAATAAAGGAGAGAATTAACGGAGAAAGGAAAGAAGGTGTTTGGTGAAAAGCTAGTAAGTAACAAGGTAATGGTAAGAGCCAAGCTCCCCTTCCTGAGCCCCTGTCCTTAATCCCACAACTCACATCTTCGGGTGGTGTTATAAAGCACGCTAATATGAACTGGGTCATACAATTTTTTACTATGAATCCTTTCCATAGAAGAAAATTATTCATCTCATTAATATCAATTTAAATATGCAAATATATAATAACATAAATTTACACTTTCTTGCAGTAAATACTATGACTTTTTTCTTCTTCTGTTATTATCTAAAAATTGGCATGACCAAATAGTTCTGTTATCATCTGATACTTAGAAAGTCCTAATTCATTAGTGCTGGTCAAATGAATAAATCCAGCACTCACTCAGTGAAAAGATGTGATAATTAAGAGATAGGATGCTGCTGTGCAAAAAGAAATATATATATATGTGTGCATGTGTGTAATTTCTGAAAATAAGTGCACATGAGATTAATACCCTTTCAAATCACAAGAGTTCTGATGCCCCTTCTGCTTCTCTTTTGCCAGTTAGGATATTAACAACTCAGGGATATATAGAAATCTCTTAAAATGTAGCCATTTGATGGCACAGTTAAATTTGTACTCCAATTGTATTTTTATTTTAGCATTTTCATAGAAAAAAAATAAAGGCTATTAAAGAAACCATTAGCTGAATTAATCTCAAAAAACCTTGCTATAACATGTTTTTCTGTTCCCAAGTGCCTGCCTCTTCATTGTTCGGCTTCTTTGTAATCATACTGAAGAGACTTTAACATGGCCATGTTGGTAAAACAATTTTCATGATTGTGTCTAGCCATGTTATCACTTAGAAAATGGAGAATCATTTGTTACTCCTTCTCTAACTATTGGGTATTTTGATTTTTTTTTTTTTTTTTTTTTTTTTGCCGTTTGGTAAGTATTCTGGATAAAGAAACATAAAAATAGGGCGGCTCCTGTGGCTCAGCGAGTAGGGCGCCGGCCCCGTATACCGAAGGTGGCGGGTTCAAGCTTGGCCTCGGCCGAACTGCAAAACAAAAAAATAGCCGGGCGCTGTGGTGGGCGCCTGAAGTCCCAGCTACTCGGGAGGCTGAGGCAAGAGAATCGCTTAAGCCCAAGAGCTGGAGGTTGCTGTGAGCAGTGTGACGCCACGGCACTCTACCCAGGGCCTAGGGCGATAAAGTGAGACTCTGTCTCCACAAAAAAAAAAAAAAAAAAAAAAAAAAAAGAATTAAATGAGAAATGCGTTAAAAAGCACTTAGAAAAAAACAATAAAAAAGCAAAACACTTAGTGTATAGTATTGTACGCAGTAAGTACTCAATGAATGTTAGGTGCTGATATTATTAATTACTCTTAGCATCGTTTATTGTCTCTCTTCTCTTATTACGATTCAAGCCCCTGACAGCAAGGACTTTGTCTTGTCTAGTGATGTATTCCTGCCATGGAGCTCATTTCCTAGCAGAGCATAGTAGGTACATTAATAAATATTTGTTGGATGAATGAATGAATGGATGAATGGACAGGCACCAACGTCCCTGGTCCTAAAAGGCTATGTATGGCTAGATATGGAGAAGGATGGGGCTGGGAAAACAGACCTGGGCCAGCTCATTGCCCAGGGCCCAGCCAGCCCCATGTGTTCTTAGCAGCGTATAAGGTGGGCCCTGACCTAGGCAGCCTTGATGGGGGTCCATGCCTCTCAGGGCAGAAGAGTCTGTCTAGGGATCAAGGTAGCTCTCTGTCCTGCCACCCTGACCACAGCAGTGTTTGTGGGTGTGTGATGCTGCCCCAGCTTAAATTCCAGCTGCCAGGCATGGGGGCTTACGTTGATTTTTCCCTATGCTCAGCAGCCCTTCCTCCCAAACCCGCACAGTAGTGCCCCACCTGCTTTATCTTTGCTACACTCCCATTTTCAAGACAAACAGAAATGCCCCCATGGCCCTCCCACTGCTCCCATATCTTCCTCCTATTCTAGAATTTCAGGATGGAACTGCTGACACATCAGTTTCCCTGCAGGCCCTTTCCTTTTTTTTTTTTTTTAAGACAGAGTCTCACTCTGTCACCCTGGGTAGCGTGTTTTCAGAGCTCACAGCAACCTCAAACTCCTGGGTTCAATCAATCCTCTTGTCTTAGCCTCCCAAGTAGCTGGAACTACAGGCTCCAGCTATAACACCCAGCTAGTTTTTCTATTTTTAGTAGAGATGGGGTCTTACTCTCCTGAGCTCAACCAATCCACCCACCTCGGCTTCCCAGAGTGCTGGGATTATAGGCATGAGCCACCATACCCAGCGTGCAGACCTTTTCTTGGCGCCTGGTGCTCTGAGCACCCCAAGGACATTGGTTTATGGTTTTTCTGTCGTCTTCTGTATGAACGACATTAAGACTCAGAGAAGAGGTCCAGTTGACGAGGACCAGAATTGGGTTTGAAACTCAGGTCTTGTTCTTGCTTCTGCCTTTATTCATTCATTCAACTCATGTTTACTGAGTAACTAGTCTGCGTCAGGCCCTGCCCAGCAGCAGTCGTGGTGACTGCCCTGCCCGGAGATCCAGACGTTAAACAGATCAGAAGTTAGTCCAGCTTTGTAAACAGTATGTACACCAGCATTGTCCAGTAGAACTTTCTGAATAATGGAAACGTCTTGTCCATCGCCCACTTGTGGCTACTGCGCACTCAAAATGTGGCTAGTGCAAATGAGGCTTGAGTTTTTCATTTTACTTCATTTTACTTAATTTAAATAGCCTCTTGTGAGTAACAACTTCTGTGCTGGACATCACGGATCTGTACAGGTGTTTCATGATCAGCCATGCACAGCCTTAGTCTGCAGGTCTCAAACTCAGATGGAGAGGGGACCAGGCTGATCTCCCCGGAGCACCTTCAGTGTGTCCTCTCCACAACTGTCAGTGCACTGGACACCACCAAGGAGTTGGTCCCTATGTTCCTTGAAACATGACATCCTCCTGATCCATCTTTCAGTTTTCCACTTTTTTTTTTTGTCTTTATTGAAATGGACCTTGCATAGAGTGAAATGTACAAGCCAGAAGAAAGTAGTGTGATGAATTTTGACAAATATAGACATTGTATGTAATAACCACAGTGGAATCAAGATAGAGGGCATTTCCAGAATGTTTCCATTCCCCCAGATAATCCTCTTGCACTCCTTTCCAGGAAGTCGCATCCATAGAAACATCCACTGTCCTAATATCTGTCATCATAGATTAGTTTCACCTGTTTTGAAGCTTCACATAAATCATTTTCCCACTTTTGGGTGAAAGGACATAAATATTTCTCGTCTTCTTTTTTTTTTTTAATAAGGAGTACCAGGGGTGGTGCCTGTGGCTCAAAGGAGTAGGGCACCAGCCCCATATGCCAGAGGTGGAGGGTTCAAACCCAGCCCCAGCCAAAAACTGCAAAAAAAAAAAAAAAGAAGGAGTACCAGCATGATGAGAAGTGGCAGCTGAACATGGGCCACAGTGAGGAGGAGGCCACAAGCGAGGGTGAGCCATGGAGCCCTGGGGACTTGTGGCCTGTCTAGAGGGGGCGGCCACTCCTCAGCCTCAGCTCCCTCGTGGGAATGTGGGCCTGGCACTGCCAACTCTTTTTTGTTTTGTTTTCTTAAAGGAAAGTTGAAAATATTGATTTTTCATGTAAAATCTCCAAAATGCTGGCATTTCAAAAATGTTCATAACACCACAGGCCAAATAATTCACATCCCCATGGGGCAGATTTGAGCTGGGGAGGGCCAGTCTTGAGCTCCGCCTTGGACCCATCAGCATGTTAGTAATAATGGCAGCTAGTATTCGTTGAGTGCTTTCTTTGTTTCAGCCTCTAATCTAAGTGCTCTCTGTTATTAAGCCATCTAATCCCCGTAACAATTTATTAATAGGTCCATTTTGTAGATGAGTGAGCTGAGCCATTAAGAAGGATTAAGTGACTTGCCCAAGGTTAAAGAGGGAGTACTTGGCAGAGCTGGGGTTTGAATGCCGACTGTCTGGTTCTAGAATCTGTGCTCCTGACCACTACGTGACTTCCCCTTGGAGAGTAAGGTTGGAAGGTGATGCTTCTGGGGATGGTTATACCACTTGGGGGACAGCCACCAAGGATGCCACCTCTTTGAACAAGCGAGAGAGCCCCTCGGTCCCGCCCTGCTGAGACTGTTCCAGCTCAGACAGTTTTCATGTCCAGGCACCTTGGCTGTCAGGTAGTGGAGCCCCAATTTAGGAAATGCTGGGAAAGTAGCCAGTGCTGGGAGTATGGAAGCTGGGTTGATGAGGAACCATTAGAGATGTTAGGAAGGGCCGGGCAAGTGGGGACAGAAGTAGCAGGAGCCTGGTGGGGGAAAGCCAGGTCCTGGAGGTGGCAGGGAGGGGGCTGATGAGGATAGATGGATCTACTAGCCTGGGCCCAGGGCCAGGACAAGTTGATTCTACTGCCTGGGGAGCTAGTGGGTGGGGCATCCCCCCCTCCCAGCGCTTGGTCCACAGAACCTCTCACTTAGAAAAGTCTGGGAAGTGGGAGATAAGGATCCCCAGGATCACTACTATACTTCCCCCTCCGAAGGGGGTGGCATGGGCCAGGAGCACATGGCTAGAACTCACACGGGGACTCTTGACTTCCATGCTAGTGTTCTTTGGGTTCTTTGGTGCTCTCAGGGCCAGGAATCAGGGGGAAAAGGGTCTCTGGCTATTTCTGGAGCCTGAGAAGGGGAGAGGCCAGCAGACAGATCCAGAAACATCTCCCCTCCCCCCCAAATCTGCAGGTCCCTAAGTGCTAAGTAAACATTTGTATTACTATTAGTTTGTCCCAATTTTTTTTTTTTTTTGAGACAGAGCCTCAAGCTGTCACCCTGGATAGGGTGCTGTGGCATCACAGCTCACAGCAGCCTCCAATTCCTGGGCTCAAGCGAGTCTCCTGCCTCTGCCTCCCAAGTAGCTGGGACCATAGGCACCCGCCACAATGCCCGGCCATTTTTTGGTTGCAGCCGTCATTGTTGTTTGGCGGGCCCCGGGATTCGAACTTGCCAGCTCAGGTGTATGTGGCTGGCGCCTTAGCCCATTGAGCCACAGGCGCCAAGCCTAGTTTGTCCCAATTTGATGCTCACACCCACTTTCGACATACATGCTGCCATCAAAACCCATTTTACCCACAAAAAAGCCAAAGTTCAGAGGGAAGATCACCTGGCTCACTGAGCCAGGAAGTTATTGGCAGGACGTATGGAGAGTGTTAGCTCCAGCCAGGTGCACAGCAAGGGGCTTGGAATGGAGCCTGGCCCACAGCAGGGGCGACATGGAAGGACTGACTAAAAGAGAGGCTGTTGGAAGAGGCAGCATGAGGCTGGGCTAAGGAAGCTCAGCCTGTGAAGCTGCTGGTTCCCCTGGGGCCAAGTTATTTCCTGAATAAGACCTAATGCCCGCTGGGTCTCCCTGCTCTGAGGATGCACTGCCTGCCACATGCATGTGATTTGGGCTGGTACCCAGCCCCACGTGCCTTCTGGCAGCTCCACGCCAGGACAGGCCGCCACTCCTGGCTCCAGACCCTGTGTGTGGCAGAGGGACACTCTGGTCTTGGGGGGGGGGGCATGTCACCTCCCCGAACCTCAGTTTCCTCATCTGTCAAATTGGGAAATGCTACCTACCATGCAGAGTTGTGGGGAGGGCCTGATATATAACAGGTGCTCAGTAAATAAGTGTCACAGAACCTCCAGAAAATGGCTATTGAATTGGCCTTTTAAGGACAGATACATCCTTAATCTAGCCCAGGAAAGCTTGATCCATTCATGAGCTCAGAACCTAAACAGGCTCACTGCTTTCAACCTACACACTTTACAGATATGCGCCCCCTCACCTATGTCTGCACGGGAGAAAGTTCGCCATTAGTACTGTCCCCCCAAACCCCAAAGCAGCAAACATCACTGAGCACATGCTGTGTGCCAGGCACTGCATAAAGCCCTCTATGCCACCACTTTATACAGGAGGAGACAGGCTTGGTAACTAAATCCCAGGCTCTCAGTGCCTAGTGGGTGGAGGCTTAAAGCTTTAGTCTGGCTCTGGAGTCTGTGGCTCACACCTGTAATCCTAACACCCTGGGAGGCAGAAATCGGTGATTGATTGAGCTCAGGAGTTTGAGATCAACCTGCTCAAGAGCAAGACCCTGTCTCTAAAAATAGCCGGGTGTTGTCATGGACACCTGTAGTCCCAACTACTCGGGAGGCAGAGGCAAGAAAATCACTTGAGCCCAAGAGTTTGAGGTTGCTGTGAGCTGCGATGCTACAGCACTCTACCGAGGTTGAGAAAATGAGACTCTCTCAAAAAAAAAAAAAAAAAAAAGGAGAATAAGAGGAAGAGAAAATAATCTACCAGAAATAAACAAAAATATTAATTTGGGGCAGTCAGGTACAAAGGCTTTTCACATGTGGTTCAGTTTTGTCCTCAAGACACCTGCTGAGAATGGTGTTATCTTCCCATCTTACAGCTGAGGAATAGGAGGCCCAGAGAGGTGACATGACCTGCCCAAGGCCATGTGCCTGACTCCGAATCCAGTGTTCTTCCCCCTGCTTCTCAGCTGCCTCTTTGCAGGGTTAGTTGTCCAGCTGGGATGGCGGCAGCCAGCAGGCCTCAGTGCCCTCCCATGAGCTTAGCCTTGCCTGTCCCATGGTCCCCATGTGCCTGCCCCTATGGGTGAGCCACCTGTGATCTCAGAGCTTATAGCCATTAGTTCTCAGAGATATTGATAATTTTCTACTCTGTTCCTTGGAACCCTGAGGGAGCTAGGGTTCACTCAGGATATGAAGTCATTGAGTGCATAAGTCGCAGTTCCACTTATCTCTCTTTTGTGTTTTGGGTTGCCATGTTGTTTTTAAAATAAAGGGCTCTGAGATTTAAAATATAGTTTGCCAACCACTGTTCTGCACCAGTACCTGCCTCCCCATTCTACAGGTGAAAAAACTGACACCAAAGCTCATTCTTTTCCCCATAAATGATAATAATATTCAGGCATTGTTCTAAGTCTTCTTACTCATTGAATCTTTGCAAGTCTGTGAGGGAGACATTGTTGTTATCCCCATTATACGGATGAGGACACTAAGGTCCAGAGTGAGAAGGTTCTTGCCCAAAGATTAGAATCCAAGGAGCCTGGCTTCTTGAGTTCACACTCTAAGCCACCTCAGCCTAACAGACATACCTTCTCTTTGTGTTCTGGGGGCTGGGGGGGTGGAATGACTTGTTGAGGCCCAGGGTAAGGCAATATTGGAACTGAGATCTGAATGTGGACTTCCTGCCTCCCAATCCTATTTCTATTCCTCCTGCTGTCCAGGACATTGCCCAGGCTGTGAATCTGGCTCTTATCATCTATTGGCTGTGTGACCTTGGACAAGTGAATGGATCTCTCTGAGCCTGTTTTCTCACCTTAGAAAAGGGTTAGTAGTGCCCATATCATGCGGTTATCATGGAAGTTAGACAGGATCATGTGCATAGTTGGTTGGAGTGAGGTTCATGGATCCAAGGAGCTCCTAAAGCTTCCTGCCCCACCCACTTCCAACTCCCTCTTCCCAGCCCCACCTGCTCACCTGTGTAACACAAATACTAATTACAGCCAGTTCCAGGAGCTGCTTCCTGTTTCAGCCCAATTACCAGGCAACTCAGTCATTACCATTATACATATCACTTAATGAAACAGATTAACTTTATCCTAGGTGTGTGATCAACAAATTGTTTGGGCACACTTGGTCTCCCCAGCTTGGGACTCATCCAGCCTGGCCATCCTGCACAGCCTAGGATGTCACACAAGGGGTGCTGGAGTGCATTTGTGGGTGGCCCCAACATTAGGGCCAGCTGCAGCTCCCCGGTTTGCCTTGAATTTGGTGCTCAGAGAAGATCAGAGCAGTCAACTTAGCCCCTTTATCCTGGCTGGGAGGTGATGCCTGTAGTAGTAAGGAGGGAGCAGATGGTGGCCACCTTCTGATCTGTTGTAATGGCAAAACCACTGCTTTGGGGATAGAAGCACTTGATTCATTTACCTTGGGCACGTTACTGACACTTGCTGCACTCTGTTGTTTTTACACTGTGCAGTGATCAAGAGTTGGGGTGCCATAGGTCTTCTCTCTCTCTCCATGATCTTTCCTTCCCTCATGCTGCTTCCCTGCTAGGCACCAGGCTATGGACTTTCCAGCTCTTACTTAGTTTAAGACGTGCAAAGACCCTGTGTATATGGGTGAATGGGGGGTACCATTATTATCTCCATTAGACAGATGTAGAAGCCAAAGCATGGATGGAAGAGAAATGACTTTGTCGAAATCACACAGTCACGCTTGACTGCCAATCACCCCATTGGGATGAGATGCTAGAAAATACCCAGGGAGGGGTGGCAGTGAAGTCAGAAAGGAGAGCTGCCTGGAGGAAAAATGCATCTAAACTAAGGAGTTGCCAGGGGAAAGAAGGCAGAGGGCAGTGGCTATGCAAAGGGCTGCAGGGAGCTTGGTGTGTCGGGGGAACTAACTGTAAGTGCTTTGTGTGTTTGAGCAGGTGAGGGAGGAGTAGTGAGAGATGATGCTGTAGGGGGCCAGGAGCCAGGTCCTGGGAGACCTGGGGGAGAAGGGGATGATGGAAGCTGGGCGAGGCCCATGGTCTTCATTTTGCCAGCTCCAGGGAGTCAGCACGTGAAGCTGGCAAGTGGTATAGAACATCCTGCCTCCAGCTGGCCAAGAGACAAGGGCCTGGAGGGGCCACAGTGGGAGATCAAGAAGGCCAGGCAGCTACCGATGGAAGCTGGGTCGGGGGGACAGAGCCAATGGGCCCGGGCAGAGGGGCAGCAATGACTGCTAGGGGCTGTCAGGCATGTGGAGGGGTGGGGGTCAAGTTATAATGAGAGGTTACAGCCAGATTCAGGGCCTGGGTGTGGGGCAGCCTCTGGCAGGCACCAAGGCAGTAGTTTGGCAGCTTTGGGTAAGACTACCTGCCAGGCCCCCAGGCAGGTGAGTCAACACCAGGGCAAGTGGGTGAGTGTTTCCCAGCTCCCTGCGTGTGTAGGCGAGACATCCGCTGCCAGCACATTAGCAGGAGCCTAGCCCTGGGACTCCGGTCCAAACCAGGGTGGTTGACTCATGGGCTGATAGGGCTGTTGACTTCTCCAACAGGAGGGCTAGCAGCCTTGACCTCCCACCCATGCCCTGTACCTTTGGCCTTCAAGGGTCTCCCTTAGTCTCAACTTGAGCTTTTCTCTCCCCCAACCTCCTGCTCACCTGTGCTCAGGCTTTTTTAGAGGCGCAAAGCATAGTCTCCCATCCCACCTCTACCAGTTACATCCTTCCCTCTGTACCATATCTCAAGAGGGTGGCCTGTGGCCTGCAAAGGAGGTTGGTCTAGAGAGCCAGGCCCCAAGGTGGGGGCATGAGAAAAGGAGAAGGGGCCCCTAGAGAACCGGGAAGACCTGAGTTTGAGTCCCAGCTCTGCTGCTGCCTGGCAAGCCACCTCTTCTCTGTAAGCCTCGGTCTCCACATCTGTAAGATGGGGAATCTCAGGACTTACTCCATGAGGTGATGGTAACACAAATAAGATAAGGATACAGGCTTGGCGCCCATAGCACAGTGGTTACGGCACCAGCCACAACCTGAACCTCTTAGGCTTAAGCAATTCTTTTGCTTCAGCCTCCCAAGTAGCTGGGACTATAGGCACCCGCTGCAACTCCCAGCTATTTTTTTCTTGCAGTTGTCATGGGCCAGGTTCAAACCCACCATCCCTGGTGTATATAGCCTGCACCCTAACCCCTGAGCTATGGGCGCTGAGCCTGACTTAGTGTTGTGGATGTTAACCTTGATCACCTGGGCACTCCACATTTATGCCAAGGATCCAGCAAGGAGAGAGTAATGTGAAATATTGGCTGAACTAATGCTGAGAAATTTGGATGAAGACAGAAGCAAATGGGAAAGGTGGTGAGAAGGTGAAGAGAAGCAGGCAGGCTGGGCACAGTGGCTCATGCCTGTAACCCTAATGCTTTGGGAGGTGGAAGTGGGAGGATCGCTTGAGGCCAGGAGTTTGAAACCAGCCTGGGCTATGAGCAAGACCCCATTTCTACAAAAAAGAAAGCATTAGCAGGCTGTGGTAGTGCACACCTGTAGTCTCAACTACTTGGGAGGCTGAGGCAGGATGATCCCTATGCTCAGGAGTTCAGGACTACAGTGAGCTGTGCTCATGCCACTGTACTCCAACCTGGGCAACAGAGTGAGACCCTGTCTCTTAAAAAAATTAAATTAAGGCTCAGCACCTGTAACTCAGAGGCTAGAGGTCCAGCCCAGGCCTGCCAAACAACAATGACAACTACAATCAAAAAACAGCCAGACGTTGCAGTCTCCTAGCGACTTGGGAGGCTGAGGCAACAGAATTGCATTTGGTGAAGCCCAGGAATTTGAGGTTGCTGTGAGCTGTGATGTCATTGCACTCTACAGAGGGCAACATTGTTAGACTCTGTCTCAAAAAAAAAAAAAATTAAAATTTTAAAAAAGAGAAGTAGGCATAAAGAAGTGGGTGATACAGCGTGTCCTGCAGGTGCTAGTTTACTTGATGATAGGCTGCTATATGCCAGGTAGTTCATGCTCTCAGTTCATGTAATCTTTCCGATTACCTTTTTTTTTTTTTTTTTTTTTTGTAGTGACAGAGTTTCATTTTATCGCCCTCGGTAGAGTGCCGTGGTATCATACAGCTCACAGCAACTTCCAACTCCTGGGCTTAGGTGATTGACTACAGGCACCCGCCACAACGCCCAGGTATTTTTTTTTTTTGCAGTTCGGCCAAGGCTGGGCTTGAACACGCCACCTTTGGTATATGGGGCCGGCACCCCACTCGCTGAGCCACAGGTGCCGCCCCCAATGACACTTTTTACAGATGAGGAAACTGAGACCTGAAAAGTGAAAACAATATGTCCAAAGTCCCATGAGCTCAGGGAACCTGGAATTGGGCCTGGGTCTATCTTTACTGCCTCATTCTTCATATGGTTGAATAAATATTTGGAAGCTTTATTCCCAGAAGAGTGGATAAGAGAAGGTATGTTTCTGATGTAGATTGTTTCAAACTGACTTTATTCCATAAAGGATTCATGAAGGATTATAATTAAAATACATTTAAGAAAATAATATGCTCCTAGCACTCTGGGAGGCTGAGGCAGGTGGATTGCTTAAGCTCAGGAGTTTGAGACCAGCCTGAGCAATAGCAAGACCCTGTCTCTACTAAAAATAGAAAAACTGAGGCAAGAGGTTCACTTGAGCTCAAGAGCTTGAGGTTGTTGTGAGCTATGATGTCATGGCACTCTGCTCAGGGCACCAGAGTGAGACTGTGTCTGGAAGAAAAAAAAAAAAGTCCTCTAGAATCGCTGGTCTTCACTGACAAAGTTTGGTGAACCTAAAAAATTTAAAAATAGTCAAGAGGCAGTTTAATCCTTCAGGAACTTTGTGGTAAATTTAAAAAGAAATTAGTCACATGAAAGACACTGAGAAATACATGGGATAATGTAATAGTAATAAGTGTCAAGTGGCACTTCTGTAGGAGTGATGACTATATTTGTACTATCCCGCTCCTTGCTCAGAGTTGTCCTGTTTGAATTTTACTTGATTATTATCAAGTTATTTCTTCTTTGTTGAAGTCACAGATGCCTCTGTCCTAGTAAAAACCTGGGGTATAAAGTAATCAGTTATCTGGGAACTAGGTTCTGTGCTCGGTACCAGGGGGATGAAGGGTAATAAGATGATTTCTCTCCTGCCCAAGGATAAAGACACCTAGACAAAGGCCCAAATTCAATGCAGGTACCTTTCTAGGTACCCGGGAGGAGGGCTTCAGGGAGGAACAGGCAGGCCCAAGATGGAAAGGAATACATAGTATTTGGGGTAGAGGGCACTGTCTTGGTAGAGGGGATATTAGCCACAGACCTCACAAGGGTGGGAACCATGACCTACTCAGGGCTGCCAGGGCCTGACAGGCATCAAGGACTAGGTAAGCTCCTGTTGAGTGGTACACACCTGCAGGAATAAGACAGGGTCAGGCTACTCAGCTCAGGGGTCATAGGGAGGATGAGCCTGGGGAGGTAGGTTTTGGCCAGATAGGGAGTCTTCAAATGCCAAGCTAAGGAGTTTGGATATTTTTCTCAGGTGGTTAGGATCAACTGAAGGCTTTTAAGGCTCAAATTGGATAAGTTATGACAATACAAATAATAACAGCTAACACATAGTAGGTACTTGCTGTGTGTTTATATTAACTCATTTAAGTATCACAACAGTCAGATGAGGGCGGTACTATTATTATCATCCCCATTTTATAGATGAGATAACTGAGGCACAGGAAGGCTGAATCATTTGCCCAAGGTCACATAGCTGGGAAGTGGCAGAGTGGAGATCTGAACTGAGGTTTGGATCCAGCGCTTTTACCCACTGTATTATTGTGTCTGTTAAATATAAATATTTAGCTAACAGATAACATGAGTGTGTTTTAGATGACATGTAAGGATTTAATAGATCCTAGCCAATTGTCAGCAACAGAAGCAGTAATTGATGGTGATTTTGATGACAAAGGGCAGTATCCCCAAAGAGTTGAGGCTTAGAAATAGAATGTGTAAGCAACATAGAGGGTGTGGCTGCTGAGTCCCAGGCCTCAAATTCCATTCATGGGGCTGCTCTTTCCTGCCTCTACACTCTCCAAGATTCCTTAAAGATCCCCTGCCTTCAGCCATCCAAACACAAGAGCCATCGGAGTGACTAATGCAGTCGGGGCAAATGGGATCATGCCTGCATGCCACCAGGGCCGCCAGGCTTTTGTTGTGAGAAACACATGAGCATTTATAGTTCTCGTTTCTGTTCACACCAGGCCTTTCATTTCCAAGGGTGGGTTTCCAGAGCTGGGTACCTCTGCACCTTCATCACTTTCTCTGCACAGCTGAGGACAGGCACTGGGGTCAGGCAGCTCACAGGAAGTTGTAGTTCCCACATCTCCATTCTGGTTTCCACTAAGCTTTTCTCATGAACACTAGATTCAGACTTCTCCACGCTGCCACTGGGCCAGGAAGGAAACTGAGCAAACTAATGCAGAAACTCCCCCACAAAACGGTGGTGGTTCTTCCCTTTCTCCGAAGCTCTTGGGCCTGGGTGTGGCACCCACAACCACAAATGAGGCAATTAGGAAGAACAAGTGCTGACCACTGAGCCAGCACAGAGCCTCAGGCTGCCCAGGGCACCCAAACTCCATGGGGCTCCCATCTGAAGTAGCAGTTCTACCTTCCACAAGAGCACTGGACCAAGAGTCCAGGAGCCAGGTTGAAGGCCCAGCTGTGTGTCTTGGGCTCTCTGGAGGCAGCATAATGGAGTCAGGGTGTGTGGGGTTTGGAATCCATCAGGGGAAGATTCACATCCTGGCTCTCTAACTCTCCAGGCAGACGACAGTGAGGGAGAGATGGGAGGGACATGGAGCCGAGTCCTGCCTTCTCTCTGACCCTCAGCAGTCTCATCCATAAAGCGGAGGTGATGATTCTCACCTCCAGGGAGAGACGCTGGGGTTAGCAGAAATACATTTTGTCAGGTGCCACACAATAGGTGTTTAGTGTGTCCAGCCCCTGCGCTGTAAAAAATGGAAGTGATACCCACTGAGGCTGAAGTTCTCGGTGGTTAGTGAGATCCATCAAGATGGTGAACTGAAGGCCCTAGGTGGAGGGTTCTGGGCAGGTACAAATATAGGGCTGCCGCGGTTGTTGGAACGTCACTCACCACAGCCTGTGGTCACCCCACCAAGCACAGCCGACTAAGCCTCTCCCACATCTGAGTTCAGTTTCACTACAAGGCTCAAGGCAGGCATTTCAGAAAGGGACCCTCGTCTTTCGTGTGTCAAGAAAAGCACTCCGTCTCCGCTGATTTCTGCTTGGGAGGTATGTGAGCTTTCTATATCACCTGTGGACAGCTGCAGAGGGGTGAACCCTAGGACAGCTGGGGTGGGTTTACAGCCTCTCTCCCGTGCCTCCTACTTATACTCAAATATCTATAGAGGTTCCAGCCCCAGACTATGCCCTTGAGGTACCGGGGCTATAAGAGCCAGCACCTGCTGGTAGGGTTCACCCATCTAGGGTAGCTGTCTGGGGACACAAGCAGGGGACCAAATGCAGTCTGGAGAGCTTCCCAGAGGGGAGAGCTCCGAAATGAGCCAGAAGAAGAGCCATTGTGTAACCACACCTGGGTGAGTTACTTCCTTGAGCCTCAGTTTCATTATCTGTCAAAGGGGTGAATAATACCTGCATCCAAGGGACGGGTGACAGGCTGAAAATGAGATGGTATAAAGGAACTGACAGGTCCCTAACACTAGCTCATTGCCTAGGGGACATGTTTGGTGAATTGAAGTTCTTTTTCAAGAGTCTTTTCCTCTGTTGTTACTTAGTATAACCAATGTCCTATTTTAGAAAAAGTCCAGCTGTAACCCAGCAATAAGAAGCACTGAAGAAGTCCTTTCTCTCTCTGGGGTGGGTAATGGGAACTCCTCCATCCAGTGGGAGTGAGGCAGAAGACTCTAGAATTAAAATTCTTCCCAGCACCTTGCCTCCCCAAGGCCTAAGGCCCCTTAGGTGTGTTGCCTTTGTCCTTAGACATTACCCAAAAGAATCAGGAGAATTTAAAGGCATTTCCCCTCCACTTGTTCTCCCATTCATTTTAACAACTGTTTGTTGAGCACCTACCATATGCCAGTGATGAGAATTCTCTGCTGAACAGGGCAGACAGGCTCCCAGGACTAAGCTGAAGATTTAGGAGAAGGGGAAGGAGATAGACCTTAAAGATGTAAAGACAACAACAAAATTATTAGCGTGCTCTCACAGAGACTTTGGGAGGCTACTAAGGATGATTGGGACATTTGACGAGGTGGCATTTAAGCTGAGACCTGAAGCCTGAGCTAGCATGGGAGAAGAGATGGGAAAGAATGTTCTAGATAGAGGGAACAGCAGCTACAAAGGTCGTGAGAGGAGGAGAAACTGGAGAAATAAAGGCTACAGAAGTTGGCCTCTGGGTGAGTGAGGTGGGAGTCAGGAATGGGCAGGGCCATGGGGGCCTGGTGAAGGGTTTGGATTTTATTCCAGGGACAACAGAGGAGTTTTAAGCAAGGGAGTGGCAAGACCAGAATTCCATTTTTAAAGGCAGCCCTAGCTGAGGAGGCTGCAAAAGGAGACCTTCAAAACCTACCACTCTCACTGTCTCTGTGACCTTGGGTGGGTGGTCATCTCACCTCTCTGTGTCTCCTCATTCACACATGTGATTACGAGAGTAAAGTTGGGAATGAACAGAAACACCACTTTTGAAAGCTAAAAAACGCATCCCAATCCAGGTATTCAGCACCTTACTAGAAGTGGAGGGTCGGTGGGGAAACTGCTAGGTTAGACCTCTCTGGGGTTCCGAAGTAGATAGGAGAGTGCTGGGGCCCGGCTCTGACATCTGGGAGCCCACACTTTCCCACTTAGGGTCCAGGAGAGGCCTCAGAGGCCGAGGGAAAGAGGAACTGCATGAGGCTCTGACTCCTGAGATGGAACGTGGAAGAGAAAAGTCATGGTCCTGCTTTCTGACTCACCCCAAAGCAAGGTTCTTCATGTGTTGGGGGAAGGGGGCAAGGTGGGATACCTGCCTTTTTTGTACCCTCTTTTTTGTCTAGTCTTTCTAGCCATGATAGGGGAGGTCTCCCCCTTAAACGTACCCAAGGGCCAAGGGTGGGGGCGTGTCTCTCTTGACTGTTCTGGGCCAAACTGGGGACACCTTCCTGATACTTTTGTTATCTGTTATTGGGGACCCCAAGTTTCCTAGAAGGAGGGGTTGTTGTGAGGCTCTTTACTGCCTGCTAAGGGGTTGGAGGGGGCTCTCCAGGTCTCTGGGGAAGGAAGGGGTCCCATGTCCCTGGGACTCTCGGGCCTTGGGGGTCATCCCAAGAGAGTCGATCAGGCCCCGCCCGCGAAGGTGGTGCGAAGCCCAGCCCAGCCCCCACGGCCCTGCCCAGCGGCCGCAGCAGTAGCAGCAGGAGCGGTGGTGGCGGCGGTAGGACCCGGGACCCGGTAGCAGCCGCCGGACCAGGGCGAGACCGAGTGTCCAGGGCGCAGCATGCGGACTGTGTGCCCTCCGCCCCTGGTGGCCGCGGTGCTGTCGGCGCTGGGGGTGAGGGACGGAGCTGCTTCAGCGGGGAGGGGGCAGGGGGCGGGACACCTCTCCCAGCCTCGGGCCGGTGCGTGGGCCGGTCTCGGGTGTCCCGGCCGGGGCGGGGCGGGGTGGCGGAGACGCCGCGCCGGGGCTGGGGCCGCTTCCCCATTCGGGCGCGAGAGCCATGGAGGCGCTGAGAGAGTCCGTTCTGCATTTGGCCTTGCAGATGTCGACCTACAAGCGGGCCACGCTGGACGAGGAGGAGCTGGTGGACTCGCTCTCGGAGGGCGAAGTGTACCCCAACGGCCTGCAGGTACGAGCCCTCCGGGCCACCCCGGCCTCGGCGCCGGCCCTGAGCCGGGCATGCGCGCTGCTACCGCCCCGCCCCCACACTGCCAGCCCGGGACGGGACCTGCCACCCCGCAGCTGGGCTCGGCAGGAGAACCTTACCTGTAGCAGGAAGGAGCCTGGGGCTCTGGGCTCCTCCGATCAGCCCTGGCCATCCCCAAATCGTCCTGGCCACCTGCTCCTGGGGCTAAGCCCAAGTGGCAGAGCTGAGGCTCCCTGGGACCTGAACTGGTCCCGTTCCCTTAAGAGGCAGTCTGTGAATGCCCAGGGACTTGCCCAGGCACACACAGCCCGTTACTGGCAAAGTCTAAAACCTGTTTCAGTTTTAGTATGGAAAAGCCTGCGACCCTGGAACCCACCCCTCAGTCTTAGGCAAACCCGAAGAGTCAGTTACCCGATCTGGGAGGCATTACCCCCTTCATCTTCTTTCTCCCTGGTACCTGAATTCCCTGGGGGATGAGGGGACAGGTTCTCTGCCCCCTGTCTCAGTATGTTCAAGAAGCCCAGTCCCCCACCCCACACCAGGGCCTGTCCCTAGGGGAATCTCATATGCCCACTGCCCCCATCTGGCAGAGCAGAGAGCCAGACTGCTTTCCTCTCCCTGGGCACTGTACTGGGACATTTTTGACCAGGACCTCAGCTTGGTTGGGTTTGGACCTAGGGAGGTAGGTGGGAGGAGTTGGAAATGTTGTGGAGACCAAAGGTGGCTGTGTGATCTTGCTCCTGAGAAACCAGCATAGAAAGAGGACTGGGCCCCTCAGCCCAGGAAGATTTCTGCCAGGCAGACCAAGAAAGGTACCAGGGAGTCTTGGGGTGACCTGGTAAAGTGGCATCTGATCACGGCTCATCCTGAGGGCAAGCTTAGCATGTGTGGAAGCTCAGGCTGCTGAGCACACCTCTACTCAGGCACACCCCTCAGAAGCTAGAATAGTCTAGTACTGATAAACAGTAATAGCATTGATTGAGTTTTTACTGCAGGCTGGTTAAATTAGACCCGGGGATATCCTAATTCATAATCCCAAGTGCTCTAGCAACCTGACCTATATCATCTCACTTAACATCTGAGACAACCCCCAAGGGCTGTAGGAACTGATTTCCCCCGTACAGATGAGGAAACTGAGGCTCTGAGAGCAGAAACAATTTGACTTAAGTCACAGAGCTAGAAATCTGGGAATGACACATCAAACCTAGTCTGCCTGGAACCTCTTCCCTGTGGACCCTCCTTAAGAGGCTAAAACCAGCAGGAAATTAGATTTCTGGGGCAGGCATTTTTCCCTTCTTAAAAAAAAAAAAAAATCAAAGCAGAATCTAATCAGCAATCTTTTTCAGTCTCATCTTCCCTAGAAGGTTCTAAATATATCAGCGCAAAAGCATTTCAGAATTCATAACAGAATAATATGCCGTGTTGCTGTTACCACAGCAGCCCACTCGGGTATAGCCTTTTTCAGATCAAATAGTACGGGTATCTGGGTGAGGGCCCCTGGCAGAGCAGGGGGAGTCCCATCTCTGAAGCCAGCAACTCGGGTTTGAATTCTGACTCTGCTCATGACCTTGGGGAAACTACTTAATCTCCCTCAGTCATAAAATAGGTTAGAGAAAGTGGTTATAATATATATTACAGAGCCTTCTAGGATTATTTTTATGACCTATGAGGTAAGAGCTGGTGTGGCCACATTACAGATGATGAGAGAGAGATGCAGGGAGAGGTTAGGGACATTCCTGTGGTCACCTCACTGTCATGTGGATTGGGGTTCAGTATACCAAGCTACCCTATTGGGTACATTTTTCTTTTCCCATACAGGAAAAGGCAAAAAAAGGTTGCCCAAGGATTTGGGACATGTCTGTGGGTATCCAGCTTGGCTTCTTGGAGCCTCCACAAAAAGTAAACATGAACTGCCAATGCTTGTTTTAGTAAGAGTCAAGAACTCCACCTCAGTGTATGAGGCTGAATGTTCTATTAATTTAACATTTCCACTTAATGTGAGTTTTTTTAAATATTGAGGCTTTAGAGGCTCATTTGTGGAAAATAATATTGTCAGGTATAAAAACGAATTAAAGAAATAATAATCCCACTACTCAAAGATAACAGCTTCTAGTTTTGTACCCTTATATGTATGTATATATGGTATTTTTATTATTTATGTACATTTATATAATACATATTTATATAATTTATATAAATAATATACTCACCCTGGGAAGAGATCCATGGCATCATAGCTCACAGCAACCTCAAACTCCTGGGCTTAAGAGATCCTCTTGCCCTCAGCCTCCTAAGTAGCTGGGACTATAGGCACCCATCACAACTCCCAGGTAGTTTTTCTATTTTTAGTAGAGGAGGGGTCTTGCTCTTGCTTATGCTGGTCTTGAACTCCTAAGTTCAAGCAATCTTGCTACCTCCCAGAGTAGGATTACAAGAGAGAGCAACGGAGCCTGGCCTATATACAGGATTTTTTTTTTTTTTTTTTTTGAGACATATCCTCAAGCTGTCACCCTGGATAGAGTGCAGTAGCATCATAGGTCACAGCAACCTCCAATTCCTGGTCTCAAGCGAGTCTCTTGCCTCTGCCTCCCAAGTAGCTGCTACAGGTGCCCACCACAACACACGGTCATTTTTTTGGTTGCGGCTGTCATCGTTGTTTGGCGGGCCCGGGCTGGATTCGAACCTTCCAGCTCAGGTGTATGTGGCTGGCGCCTTAGCCTGTTGAGCCATAGGTGCCGAGCCTATATACAAGATTTTTTTTTATTTTTGTAGAGATAGAGTCTCACTTTATCGCCCTCGGTAGAGTGCTGTGGCGTCACACAGCTCACAGCAACCTCCAACTCCTGGGCTTAGGTGATTCTCTTGCCTCAGCCTCCCGAGTAGTTGGGACTATATACACAGGATTTTTAAATATCATCTGTACTCACTTGAAATGCACAATGTCATATTCTGCTTTTTTTCATTCATTGCCACTTTGTAAGCATCTTCTGTGTTATTAAAAACTTCTGAAACTTGCTGCCATCAAACATCATAACACTTCATGATACCAATGTATAAAAATATATTTATTTACTCCACTGTAGTTGGGCAGTTAGGCACAATTCCTATCACACTGTGGGTGACCATCTTTTAGCTTTCAGATTATTTCCTAGGGGCTGATTGCTAGGAATAGAACTGTTCCCTCAATTTTAGACTTTTAAGGATGGACCCTGCGCCCCAAATCTCTCTCTTGATGGGTAGCTATAAAAATAAGCTATTGGATTCATCAAGATATTGGAGCCCATCAGTTCTAGGAAGTCCAAAGTTGTCAACATCAATAATAGATAAATAAAATAAATGAAAACTCACATTTTCCAGCCAGACTTGGGACGATTATTACTGGGATGCTGACAAAATATTGAACTTAACCAGAGTAAAGTTCTATATGTACCTTACCTGAAAGTGTTTTTTTTTTCCCCTTTAGCTCATACTTTATGCACAGTTTATGCCAATGGTTCTCAACCTTCCTAATGCTGCAACCCTTTAATACAATTCCTCATGTTGTGGTGACTCCCAACCATAAAGTTATTTTCAGTGCTACTTCATAACTGTAATTTTGCTACTGTTACAAATTGTAATGTAAATATCTGATATGCAGGATGTATTTAGGTGACCCCTGTGAAAGGGTCGTTCGACCCCCAAGGGGTCGCGACGCACAGGTTGAGAACTGCTGCTTTATTCTCAGTCCACTAAAACAAGTTGCTCTGGACCAAGTGCAGAATTTAAAGCCAGCTAGCCCTAACTTAGAACCCCAGCTCTATCTCTCCTGGGCTGTGAGACCTGAAAGCAATTCACTTCTACCTTTTGGGGTTTGCAGGGGTTTTTTGTAAGATGGGGTCAACACATCGTATTTTTTTTTTTAATTTTTATTTATTTACTTATTGTTGCAGTTTGGCTGAGGCAGGGTCCAAACCCTCCATCCTCGGTATATGGGGCCAGCACCCTACTCGCTGAGCCAACACATCGCTGAGCCAACACATCGTATTTTTAACCCACCTCTCAGAGGTGTCACAGTGATTTGAATGAGATAATACAGGTGACAACATTTTTTTTTGTTTTGTTTTCGAGACAGAGCCTCAAGCTGTCACCCTGGATAGAGTGCTGTGGTGTCACAGCTCACAGCAACCTCCAGTTCCTGGGCTCAAGCGAGTCTCCCACTTCCGCCTCCCAAGTAGCTGGGACTACAGGCGCCCGCCACAATGCCCGGCCAGTTTTTGGTTGCAGCCGTCATTGTTGCTTGGCGGGCCCGGGCTGGATTCAAACCCGCCAGCTCATGTGTACGTGGCTGGCGCCTTAGCCTGTTGAGCTACAGGCGCCAAGCCAGGTGACAACATTTTTAATAGTGCTTAGAAAATGGATTTGGTTATTATTAGGCTTGTTACAGAAACTCACCGTAGGTGATAGCTCACTGATGCCCTAAATATAATAGGAGTATAATAGCTTTCCCTTCAAAGTCTGGGCTCCTCACACTGGAACACACACCTTTTCAGTGCCATTAAAGGAAGTAGCCATAGTTAAACATCTGAACTGGGGAGCAGATGGCTACACTGGCTACTAAAAAAAAAAAAACTCATCCATTGAAACTCATCCATTTACTTCCAAAAATCTTTTTTTTTTTTTTTTTAAATGAAAAATGAAAGCCAAGATATTTAAATCCTTAGTTGTGGTTTTCTTCTTTTTTTCACCCTGCACAGGGCTGTCTTTCAAGGGTGATTTCAAGGACAAGCTCACTCAATACTTTAAAAAGCCTTCTGGCCAGTTGCAGTGGTTGACACCTATAATTCCAGCACTTTGGGAGGCCACAGTGAGAGGATCACTTGAGACAGGGAGTTCAAGACCAGCCTGAGCAACAGAGTGAGACCTTGTCTCTCCAAAAAAATCTTTTTAGATTAGCTAGGGGTGTCTGGTGTCCTAAATGTAATAACCTTTCCCTCCAAAGCCTGAGCTCTCTAACACCAGCCACCTGTCATCCCAACTACTCTGGAGGATGAGGCAGAAGGATCACTTAAGGCCAGGAGTTCTAGGTTGCTGTGAGCTATGAACATAGCACTGCCCTGTAGCCTGGCCAACAGAATGTGAGAGACTCTGTCTCTCAAAAAAATTAGATAAATAAAAACTCTTCTTAACCCGGAGGTATCATATAAACTCTGTCCACCTATTTCAGCATTGTACTCTTGGTCTTCAAGTTTCTCAAGTCTGAGATGGTTACACCTGGGATCTCATCCAGCTTCTTCATTTCAGAGTTGGGAACTGAGACCCAGAGGCTGCCTAGTGATACACAGTGGGATCTTGGCTAACCTTTGACTTCTCAGGTTGACAGTTTTTCTCCTGTGCCTCTCCTTGAAGTAGGGAGCTGGGTGTTCCTTCTGGGAAGCAAAGACAGTCAGAAAGTACTTCTTCTAAATATTAGATTTTTACTCCTGTTAATATGTGAGGAGTTCCCTTCCCTGCAACAGGTAATACTTTAAGGTGTTACCAATCACTTGAGGAATGTCACACATGAGTCAGGGTGACAGACAGGGCTCAGCCAGAGATGAGAGGACAGGAGGCTATTAGAGTGCTGCTCTGGTCTGACCTAGTGGCCTCAGCCGGAAGTCCACCTCATGGAAACTTCACTGGAAGAAACTTCCCCAAACTGACACCCCACAGAGGCAGGGCGCCTGGCTGGGGTGAGCTGTCATGGTCTGCCTGCTCTGAAAGGCTGACTCTGAGCAGCCTGGCCCCTCTGCCAGCTCTCGCGGGCTTCTGGGCTGCAGGGGGTGGGATCCCTGCCAAGCCCTGGGCCAAATGACTCCTGTTTGCTGCTCCATGTGGCTCAGGAGAAGTGTCTACCTTCCCTCCTGCCTCTGCTCCCCACCCTCCTGCTGCTGGCTCCTCTCCCTGGCCCCAGGCAGTGGTGCCCTGTCTTCACCTGCAGAACTTGTTCTTGCTGTAAGCCTAGGTGAGCCAAGCACTCACTTCTGTAACTGAATATTTATCCCTGATTAGGGCTTTGTTCCCTTGGCTGTGGAAACCCTGGGAACTCCTGGGCTGGGCAGCTCAATTCTCTCTCTCTGTCTCCCTCTTCACCTCTCTCCTTTGAGGGCACCCCTTTCTCTCTCTCTCATTCTGTGTCTGCCTCACTCAACAATAAATAGGAAAGTGAGTGTGGCATCTGCGGTGATCCTCAGCCCTTCTCCCAGGTGTCAGCTCTGCCCCTGGGCTGACAGCCGCTCTGCAGTTGGCTCTGCTGAGACGGCTTGGGCTGCTCACCACGGATCTTCCATGATCATTACAGCTTCTTTTCCGAAAGGAAAGGGAGAAACCACTCACATCTTCCACAGCATCCTCTCTATTGCCCTATGAAGGAGCAGGGCAGGTGCAACAGGGGCACAGAGAGAAGGGTCTCAGCCAAGGCCAGGCAGTCACAGGAAGCAGATCAGGGCCTTGACTCACACCCCAGGCCCTGGAACTTAGGAATTAGCCAGCCTCTCCTGGAGTGGCCTCTTGATCCTGACCCAGTTTCTTTAGGTGACTTCTCCTGCCCCAAAAGCTGCCTCTAGGACCTTCTGCCCTCAGAGAAAAAGCTTTTCTAGAAATGAAGAGGCCCTCACCCTGGCAGTACAAGTCAAGCAAAGAATATTATGAAGGTTAAAAATTGTCTTTCCAATTCCTATGGCCATTCTTGCCTGGAACTATGGATTTTTTAATTCAATTCTGGCTTAATTCTAATTTAATTTTACAATGAACACCCTCTGTTTAGATTTAGTACTTTGCATTGTACAGAGAGCGTCAGCTTGTCTTTTCGCTCCTCTGGGAGGGTAGCACAGCCTAACTGGGAGAGGCTGCCTGTTCTGGAGAGAAGGGTCGCCTCACTGTTCTCCCCCCCCACCCCTGCCACCCGCCTGCCTCCCTTTTGGAGTGAATACTCGTACCTACTCTGAGGGAGTCATGAGGATAGCGTTGAACCTTCTGGCAACAGAATAGGGTTAGCAGGTTGCCAGGCGCAGAGTATGCCTCCGAGAATGTATTCATTGTTATTATTACCTTTTTACCCCCCCCCCCCAGATCCCTGCATCTTCTTCCTCCTTACTGTTTTTCCTTCTTTCCTTTCCACTCCTCAGATACCTTTGCTCCTTGCTCCTGGCTGTCTCTGTGTGCCCACACCATGACCTCTCCCTGTCCTGATAAGGTGGGGTTTTCCTGTTTCCCAAGCCTGTTGGCTGTGTCCTTTGGCTTCCTAGAACCAGCACCATGGCAGAGGGGTCTTTGTGCTCTGTGAGCTGAGCCACAATGGGAGACACGAGAGGGTAAGACAAGTCTAGGGGCAGAAGGACAGCACGGCAGAGGGAGCACGTATGTCAGTGTCTCTGGATGGGATGGGACCTACTTCAGTGCCTTGGGGAGCCCCTGATTACCAGTGCCCAAGGTCAAGTGCGTGAGATGACTGACATCTCTGAAACATCTCTGAAAAGCACCTTATACACTTTTTTTTTTTTTGAGACAGAGTCTCAAGCTGTCAGCCTGGATAGAGTGCCGTGGCATTACAGCTCACAGCAACCTCGAACTCCTGGACTCAAGCGAGTCTCCTGCCTCCGCCTCCCAAGTAGCTAGGACTACAGGCACTCGCCACAACGCCCGGCCATTTTTGGTTGCAGCCGTCATTGTTGTTTGGCGGGCCGGGCTGGATTCGAACCCGCCAGCTCAGGTGTACGTGGCTGGCGCCTTAGCTCGCTGAGCCACAGGTGCCACCTTATAAGCTTCTGAGAGCTGTGGACATGTGGTAGCATCGTCCCCGGCTCTCGCTCTCTCTCAGCACCTGGCCCTTCACAGCCTGAAGTTTTAACTAATAAGAGTAACATAAAAGCCTTGTTTCTCACTTTTTTTTTTTTTTTTGAGACAAAGTCTCACTTTGTTGCCCTCAGTAGAGTGCTATGGTGTCATAGCTCACGGTAACCTCAAACTCTTGGGCTCAAGCAATTCTCTTGCCTCAGCCTACCCAGTAGCTGGGACTACAGGTGCCCCCCACTACGCCCAGCTATTTTTAGAAATGGGATATTACTCTAGCTCAGGCTGGTATTTCTCACATTTTAAAGAGATTCTGGCTCTGTACCTGTAAGTAGCTCAGTGGTTAGGGTGCTGGCCACATACACTGGGGCTGACGGGTTTGAACCCAGCCTGGACCCCCAAACAACAATGCCAACTACAACAAAAAAATAGCCAGGCATTGTGGCTGGCACCTGTGGTCCCAGCAACTTGGGAGGTGGAGGCAAGAGAATCGCTTAAGCCCAAAAGTTTGAGGTTGCTGTGAGCTGTGATGCCACAGCACTCTACTGAGGATGACATAGTGAGACTCTGTCTCAAAAAAAAGAGAGAGAGATTCTTAAGAGGTTTCAGCAGGTGATAGCTACTAACATTGGCCTAGCTGCTTCTGTGTCTGACCCTCCTGGACTTCCACAGAAGTGTCACCAAGCCTCAAGTTCCTTTTCTCGGTTTTAAATTATGTATGGATGTATTTATTTAATTCTTTTAAAAATAGATATATATATATTTAGAGATGGTATCTTAACTGTGTTGCCCAGGATAAATAGACTGAACTCTTGACCTGAAGTGATCCCCCTGCCTCGGCCTCCCAAGTAAATGGCACTACCAGTAGCTACCACTACACCCAGCTCCTTTTCTCAGTTTTTAGGACACAGTTTTTCTTCCATAAAATGTTGTCCTGTTCCTCCTCTCTAGTGCAGCAATTTCTTTTTTTATTTTTATTTTTATTTTTTTTTTGAGACAGAGCCTCAAGCCGTCACCCTGGATAGAGTGCCGTGGCATCACAGCTCATAGCAACCTCCAATTCCTGGGCTCAAGCGAGTCTCTTGCCTCTGCCTCCCAAGTAGCTGGGAT
>CAUYON010023353.1:0-11392 GCA_963573935.1 Arctocebus calabarensis
TCATATAGTAAACGAGAAAATATCATGAACGGTATGTCAATCAGGTTGATAAAATATCTCAGATTGCATGTGAAGCCCCCACACTGTACCCCATGGTTGAACTAATGTACACAGCTATGATTCAAAAAAAATAAAAAATAAATAAAAATAAATAAATAAATAATAATAAAAAAAAGAAATATTCTCCTTTTTTGAGGGCAAATTATATCTTCCCCTGTTTCCCATACTTTGCTTTATAAACTCACAATCAGTAAATGGTTTGGATTTTTTTTTCTTTTATTGTTGGGGATTCATTGAGGGTACAAGAAACTATGTTACACTGTTTGCATTTGTTGGGAAAAGTCCCTCTTACAATCCTGTTTTGCCCCCAAAAGGTGTGGCACACACCAAGACCCCAAGACCCCACCCCCCTCACTCCTTCCCTCTCTCTGTTCTTCCTTTCCACACCCCTCCCTCATTCTTCTTCTCTCTGCTCTTCCCTTCCTTCACCCTCACCGTATCAATAATTGTCATTAATTGTCCTCATATCAAACTTGAGTACATGGGATTCATGCTTCTCCATTCTTGAGATGCTTCACTAAGAATAATGTGTTCCATTTCCATCCAGGTTAATACAAAGGCTGTAAAGTCTCCATTTTTTTTAATGGCTGAATAGTATTCCATAGTGTACATATACCATAGCTTGTTAATCCATTCCTGGATTGGTGGGCATTTAGGTTGTTTTCACATTTTGGGCGATCGTAAATTGAGCTGCAATAAACAGTCTCGTGCAAGTGTCCTTATGATACAAGGATTTTTTCCCTTCTGGGTAGATGCCGAGTAATGGGATTGCAGGATCAAATGGGAGGTCTAGCTTGAGTTCTTTGAGAGTTTTCCACACTTCCTTCCAAAAAGGTCGTATCAGTTTGCAGTCCCACCAGCAGTGTAAAAGTGTTCCCTTCTCTCCACATCCATGCCAGCATCTGCAGTTTTGAGATTTTGTGATGTGGGCCATTCTCACTGGAGTTAGATGGTATCTCAGGGTGGTTTTGATTTGCAATTCTCTAATAATTAGGGATGATGAGCATTTTTTCATATGTTTGTTAGCCATTCGTCTGTCTTCTTTAGAGAAGGTTCTATTCATGTCTCTTGTCCATTGATTTATGGGATTGTTGGCTTTCTTTAACCACTAAAACCAAGTCACATCAAATCAGCTAAGTTAAAAGTCTGCTTTTAAATAGAAAAATGTGGAGCATGAAAATCAAAGTCTTAGACAAGCATTGATTTGGGGAAAATTATTATTATTTTTCTTTTTTTGGGCAACAATCTTGTTTCACTCAGAGCTAATAATTTAGAAAATTCAACTCTTGCTTAAATTTAAATGGTACTTTGAGAATGCAGTAAGCTGAATAATACCCTCATCCACACAGATATCCACATCTTCATCCCTGAACCCTGTGAATATGACCTTATATGGCAAAAACGACTTGACAAATGTGATTAAGTTAAGGATGTTGAGAAGGATTATCCAATTGCATCCAATGTAATCACAAGGACTCCTTCCAGAGGGAGGCAGGATGTCAGACTGAGGAGCAGGAGACATATGACAGAAGTGAGAAGTGATGCAGAGAAGGGACCACAAGCCAAGGAATGTGAGTGGTCACTAACAACCTTTCAATATGGTTTTTCAAGGGAAGAAAACAGAAGCCTCCAGAAGGAAGGAAGCCCTGCCAACATCTTGACTTTAGACTTCTGGTTAGAATTCTGAAGTCTCCAGGATTGTAAGAAAACAAATTATTGTATTATTGCAAGCCACTCAGTTTGCAGGTAATGTAAGACATGGGTAAAAAAAGTAGATGCCTTGGCTTAGCTTTGGCTTAGTCTGTTGTTGTTACCATGAAGTTCTCAACCACTGTACCAAGGAAGGAGATGAACTTCTGAGTTATCATCAAGAACTCAGAAGAACCCAGTCTGATAATATTGGAGGCACGCTATATTCAATATATTGTTTGGTAGGAAAAGTTTATGAACTAACTCATTTTTGATTGGCCAAAATGGAAGAAAAACTATATCATCTGAATTACAGCAGAGAAAGCACACTGGACTGGAAACCTAGGGATGTGTATTCTGATCTCAACTCTGCCACAATCTGACGATTTCACTAAGTCTTAATTTCCTCCATGTAAATGGTGAAGGAGCCTCATGTGATGTCTGAGGTTTCCTTCAGCTCTGACATTTTGTAAGTCAGACTGTGGCAAACAAATCATATTATTTATCTCTATACTTGTTAAAAATTCTACATAAAAAGTAATTTCCATAATTTGCAGTAAAGAGGCATGATGACAAACTATCTGTTATAAATCAATATTCAAAAGCTACAAATTTGACATTGTAATAACCTAGTGTAGACAAACAGTAGTAACAGCAAATATCTATATTGTTCTTACCATGTGCCAGGTACTACTCTAAATGCTTTAACATATCTAAAGCATAGGGAACATTACCAAGGCTATGTGGCTCCAAGGTCTATGCTATTACCCACTTTGCAAGACTGCTGTTCTGTAACTAAAATTACTAAAAACAGAAAAGCAGGAAAATAAGACTATTTAGTAAATCCAAAGTATGGATGGGGGGGAAAAAAACCACATGTGCCTAAAAAGATGCAATTGGGAACAGAAAAGGATAAAATAGATAAGGGGGAGGGCTTTACATGGAAAGTTGAATCCCTCCACCACTAGAGAAATACAAAAAGCTAAAAAATAAGTAAATAAGCAGAAAATTGCTGTTCCAGCAAGGCATTCCACCTTGAAAATAAATCTGCTTCATTAATATTCGATTTTGCAAAAGTTATTTTAGCACTTGTACACAGCAGGTCTATTACCCTGTGACAGTCTTCTACTTTAAGTGACATCTCTCTGCAAAAGGTAATTAACAGGTGCCACTCACGGAGTGAGCCCATCCTCACTGCTGCTGCCACAACATTAGATATTCAACACCAGTATAGTCAAGTAAATGACAACAATCAGCAGGGAGCCCATCTCATTTTCAGTTTTCTGGTGGAGAATATAAATATTAGGTAGAATTTAATATGCAACCTTTACATACAGAATTTCTGAAAAATTTCAAGTCACATAAGAAATCAAGTTATAAGAGGACTTCTAAAACCTTGCTTAAATATGAATGTAAAAGATGAAGCTGGCAGAAGTAACCATAAATAAAAATAAATAAGAAAATGTGCTGAAATGCAAAAGAGCACAGCACTCATTGTTCCCTCCTTGCATGTGACCTCAGGATGGCTCTTGACAAATTTGACCTTTTGAAAACTGCTTTTCTTTGGCCTGCAGGACACCCATCTTCTGGGTTCCCCCACCCATTCCTTTTCAGCTTCCTGGAGCTCTTCCTCTTTATCCAACAGTCAAGTGTGTGCACTTATCTGATGAGTGTCCGTGTTCCTATTGACCACAAATTCTATCTGATTGGGTTATTACTTCATTATCTAAGCTTTGCACAGTCCCTGGCTCACAGTATGTAGCAGATATTCAAATACTTTGTGCTAAATAGGCTGAGCACAGTGGCTCACGCCTGTAATCCTAACACTCTGAGAGGCCAAGGTGGATGGATTACTTGAGCTCATGAGCCTGAGACCAGCCTGAGCAAAAGCAAGATCCTGTCTCTACTAAAAATAGAAAACTGAGGCAAAAGGATTGCTGGAGCCCGAAGGTTGGAGGTTGCCGTGAGCTAAAATGCACAACACTCTACCCAGGGTAAAGCCTAGAGATTCTGTTTGAAAAAAAAAAAAAAAAATTAGTGGTAAACAACTGTTATAACATGACCAAAGGCTTATTCTAGAAATATGCTGATTAATCATTAGAAAACTCATTAACAAGCATTATGTTTAATAATGTGGAGAAATAAAGACCACTCAAATGAGAATAAACAGAGGCTATTGAGAATTTGCTACTCTAAGAGTCAGACAACACTCGAGATTCAAAGGTGAGCAAGGAAGGAGTTGGGGAGCTTTACAGTGAATAGACAGGGAAGTGTCAGGTAGGCACTGATTGGAGGTTACAGGCCCGGGGAAGTTGGAGGTGAGTGGACTAACTAGAAGTAGAATATCTTATAATACTGTTTAGCAGAGCATATTCAGCTTTCTGTGGTTGATCCTGAGTTGTAAGCGTGGACAAAAATGTGAGAAGCTGGCAGTCACTGTCCAAGTCCTGACCCAAGGCTGTGGCTTGGCTTCCTGGGCTGGCTGCACAGAGGCTGTGAATCTGAGTTCTATTCATACGTGACCTGCCACTGCCCACTTGCTTACATACTCTCTCAAGAGAAACACTAGAAGCATATCCACTAATGCTGGAAAACAAGAAAAGGATGCCTTCTCTCCCAAATTTTATTAAAAATTCTGTTGTATAATCTAGCCAAAGTGATAAAGGGAATAAACTAAATACCAGAAACAAAGTTAAAATTATCATTATCTGTAGATGTGATTGAACCAAGAAGAAATAAGAAAAAACTATTGTTACCAGTATGCAAAGTTTCCCTTAATATTGACAATATCCAGCGGAAATACTTAATTAAAAAAGTCTTTTCATAAGTAAACGACAACTTTCTAAAACAATGACAAAACTTTAGGAATCAATCTGATCAAAAATGAAAGAACTATGTACAGAAGAATATAACACATTACAGTAAAATGTAAGAGGAGACCTGAATAAATGAAAAGGCACAAAACCCTCAAATGAAAGAATGTGTGAAGATACAAGTATAATCCAAATTGGCACATAATCAATATTGGTGATAAAAATCTTACTGGGATTTTGGAGGAACATAACAAATAGATTTTAAAATTTATTTGAAAAGAGAAATGCTTAAATACAGTTGGGTATTTTTTGAAAAAAAGAATAAATACTTGCCCTATCAAATACCAAAATACATATACTCCAACACTACAATAATTAAAATACTATAATCTAATATAGGAATTAAAAGCTACACCAAAGGGAAAAATAATGTGTCCAGATATCGATAATGGAATTTGGTATAAATAGGAATCAAAATTCCTATTTAAGCAAGAATATGAAAAGTATGATTTTTAAATTCTAGGAACAATAAATAGTGTATAACTATTGTACAATAGTTATAATAGTTGTAAATAGTACAAGAGCTGTATATAAATACAACTATTTGAGATATTATAAATATTGTATAACTGCTTAGTCATTTAAAAAAAATTAAGGATAAATCTCTACATGTCATATTATTTGTAGAAACCAATCCCAACCAGGTTAATGCTTTAAATATAAAAACAAACCTTCAACTGGGAAAGATTATCAGAAAGCATAATAGAAAATACTGACAGATTTGACAATAAAAATGTGTACAATTACTACATAAGACTCAATTAATAAAGTTAATTCATATATTTTTAACTTGAGTTACATAAAATGTGTTAATATCCCTTATATAATATTCCTTACTAATCAGTAATAAAAAGACAAATACTCCAGTAACTCACAGGAATAAGCAACAGTTATTTATCAAAGAAATACAAAAAATTAATAACTATAAAAAGTGCTCATCTTAACAACGAGAAGAGCCTACTTGGAGGGGGAAGGTATGAGATTGGGAACCATTATAAAAATGAAGCAGAACTCGACATACACAGAAACATGCCTATGACAACAGTATGGAAAAAGGTAGAAAATGACACATAAGGAATTATAGGTTTTGGCATGTGTATTCCAGGAATTTGAGAGTGATTTTTTAAAACCAAATACTTCCCATTTTTCAAGCACAGTGCTATTTTACCCACACTATCTTCTCAGGCTTTGTGGATACCCTATTATTTGTTTGTTTGTTTATTTATTTATTACTACAGAGTCTCACTTTGTGGCCTTGGTAGAATTCCTGGGCATCACAGCAACCTCAAACTCTTGGGCTCAAGAGATTCTCTTGCCTCAGCCTCTTAAGTACCTGGGGCTATAGGTGCCCACTATGATGCCCAGTTATTTTTCTATTTTCAGCCGAGACAATCAAGCATATAGAACACAAAGCTAAGAAAATGGCATGCTCCAGTCATCTTTCCTGGAAGTTTTACTTGGGAAGCACCTTGTTCACTTCTGCCTCTCCCCAACCCCCTCCCTCCAAGTTATTCACTTTACTGTAATTCATCATCATCTTTCCCTTTCATTTGTCTGTTTGGGTTTTTTTCAAATATGATAATTTCCCACCTCCTTAGGAAATCTTCAACTGGCCTTGAAGCCCTCTGAAAGTACTATCAAGAACCTTTCTTTCTTTTACTGATAATGGAGATAAATATGTTTCTACTTTTCCACTACTAAAGTCATGCTTAGAATTGTCAAAGACACTTTTTACTAACAAACACTTCAGTGTAAGATCATCAATTCTCAACCCTGGCTTATTTTTCTCCTGCCCTGCTGGGTTCTCTGTTGCTTATCACTAGCTGGCTGGTAATATAATCCTTTATCAGGTACAGTGGGATGGTAATAGGGTCTTGTGAATACTGTGAGTATTCAGAAGGCAGGGAGCAATTTAGCTCATATTTTCATTCTCATGCTTGGGCCAGGATCTCACAACCAATAAATTAATCACCTCCAGTGATGAAGCCAAATCCTACTAACTACACAACAAGCCAGACAGCAGCACTATCGCCTTACTGCACAATGTTTTTCCCTCATGACCTCACTTGAATAAGAATAGATGTTTCTCTCCAAAATCCCCTATATCCCCGGGCCCTGTCTACAAAGTTCTCCTCCACATAGAAGATGCTTTACTAGTGTGTTTTTAAGGAAGTTGGCACTAACACTAACATCTAGTAAACACAACTTCTCCAGTGGATTAGTTACTTATATCATCCCCCTTTAAGGAAATATCCATATTTCTATAGTAAAATACAATATTAACAAAAATCAGAAGTCAAATAACAAAGTGATAAATATGTACATAATATATCACAGAGATCAATTTTCAATTATTTATAAGGAACATTGATTAGCCAATAAGAAAACACCAAAACTGTATTAGAAAAGTGGCCAAAGGGAACAAACAAGGGCAATGAAATATAAATGGCTATTAAATAAGTGAAGAGATACTGATAACAAGTAAACTTCAAATTAATAACTGACTGACAGAGGAGTCTGACATCCAGTAATGGAGGTATAACTGGTACCAAACTAGTCTTTCTATCATAGACAAAATTTAACCGAGACAAATATATGAGACAACCTTTTTCAAAGTTTAAACAACAAGCAGCACAAGTCTCCAACTTCTGAGAGAGAGGAAAAATGTGAAATTTCCACACCCTGGCATTGTGTCTGGCAGACTAAGGTGTCAGGGCCCAAGCAGAGAATGGCAGCTTTACTTTACTAAAGGGAAGACAGGGACTGGACTTAGACTTTGATGAAGAAGCTAAAGTGTTTCAGGTAGAGTAACAAAGACAATATAACTGTTCAGAAAGGAAACTTGAAAAACTTGCATAGTAGTATCTTAAAGTCTTTGGTAAAGTGCTAACATGTGGGTGTGAGAAAAAACACAGCCTCCTGCAACCTATGAGTTGAATGAAGAGTCAAGATTGCACAGAGCTGGGAGACAAGGAATTCTGACAATACAGAGTGAAAAGGTCTTGCTAAACACTGAATATTCAACAGAGACCCCCTAAATCGCACACCTTACTAGTAGACCCTTGGTAATAAAAATTTAAAATAAGCCTTGAAAGAATCAAGTTGGACTACTAGGAAATTAAATAGCAGCCATAAAATAACCCAAGATTCTTTAAAGGAAGACAACAAAACTTAGATTCACAGTGTAGCCTCTAGAACTGCAGCCATGCAATTAAAAACTATCATACATGAAAGGAAAGCAGGAAAATGTAACCCATAACCAAAAAAAAAAAAAAATTATATGTTAAATAGAAAGAGAAACCAAGCAAGCCGTGGTGACTCACACCTGTAATCCCTGCACTGTGGGAGGCTGAGGTGGGAGGATTGCTTGAGCTCAGGAATTTGAGGCTTGTCTAAGTGAGAGTGAGACCCCAACTCATGATAAAAAATGGAAAAACCCAGCTGGGCACAGTGGCAAGTGCCTGCATTCCTAGCAGCCTCGGGGACTAAGGCAGCAGGATGCCCACAGCCAGAGACATAGGTTGCAGTGAGCTACGACACCACTGCACCCTGTTCAAGGCACAGGGTAGAACGTTGAAGAAAGAAAGAAAGAAAGAGAGAGAGAGAGAAAGAGAGAAAGAAAGAGAGAAAGAAAGAGAGAGAGAGAGAGAGAAAGAGAGAAAGAAAGAGAGAGAGAGAGAGAGAGAGAGAGAGAGACAGAGAAAGAAAGAAAGAAAAAGAAAGAAAGAGACACCAAGATGACCCAGGTTTTAAAAGCAGCTATTAAGAATATGTTGAAAGACATAAAAGAAAATATGGTTATAATGAATTAATGGAATTAATTAACTCAAGCAACAAAAATTAACAAAATGTAAATTTTAAAACTAAAAAGTACATCATGTGAAATAAAGAATTCACTGGTTGGGATGATGAACAGATCAGAAATGACAGAAAAAAAGGTTAGTAAGCCTGAAAACAGATCTATAAAAATTATCCAATCTGAAGAAGAGGAAAAAAATAAGATTAGATTAAAAACAGAGACTCAATGATCAACTGGATCATAGCAAATAGACTATTACATATAATACACATACATCTGTTTTATATACATAATAATTGGGATTCCAGAGGAAAAAAGAGAAGAGTGTAGGAAAATTATTTTAAGGAATTATAGCTGTTAGTTTGTGCAAGTTTGGTAAAACAAAGTACATAATTGCAAATTCCAAAACAAAGTATATAATTGCAAATTCAAGAAGCTCAGTAATCACCAAGCATAAAAATTATAAATATGACCATACTCAGCTAGGCATGTTAATAGTCAAATTTCTGAAAACCAAATACAATGTACCAGAGATTAAAAAAAAACATTCCATATTGATATAAAAGCCAATTCAATAGGAATACATAACAATCTTAAATATAAGAGCACTTAATAACATAGCTTCAAAATACATAAAGTAAAAATTAATACAACTAATGATATAAAAAAGAAATCTAGGGTGGTGCCTGTGGCTCAGTGAGTAGGGCGCTGACCTCATATACCAAGGGTGGCAGGTTCAAACCTGGCTCTGGCCGAACTGCAACAAAAAAAAAATAGCTGGGCATTGTGGCGGGTGCCTGTAGTCCCAGTTACTTGGGAGGCTGAGACAAGAGAATTGCCTAAGCCCAGGAGCTGGAGGTTGCTGTGAGCCATGAAGCCACGGCACTCTACCAAGGGCGACAAAGTGAGACTCTGTCTCCAAACCTGCCCCCAAAAAGGAAATCTAATTATAGCTTGAAGTTTTAATAGTTCTCTCTCAGTTATAGAAATGCTTTTAAAAATCAGTATATAGAATATCAGGGCTCGGCACCTGTGGCTCAATGGGCTAAGGCGCCAGCCACGTACACCAGAGCTGGTGGGTTCAAATCCAGCCCAGGCTTGCCAAACAACAATGACAGCTGCAACCAAAAAATGGCCGCTTGAGCCCAGGAGTTGGAGGTTGCCGTGAGCTGTGTGACACCATGGCACTCTGCCGAGGGTGATAAAGTCAGACTGTCTCTACCAAAAAAAAAAAAAAAAGAAAGAAAAAGAAAGAAAAAGAAAAAAAAATTAAGGAAAAGAAAAATACTCAAATTAAAAATACCACATAATATTCTATTTTTAGCAATAAAAATAAACAAGTACTGGTAACATATTATATTATTATTATTATTATATAATAATTATATCTATTTTTAGCAATAAAAATAAATAAGTACTGGTAACATATTATAAATGGATAAATCTCAAAAATGTTGTGCTAAGTGAAAAAAAGCCAGATGCAAAAAGACTATATAATGTATTATTCCATGTGTGTTAAATGACTAGAAAAGGCAAATTTACAGAGATCATTCATTCATTCTCTTGCCTAAATTTTTATTGGCTAGGAACTCAATTCTTTAAGTTCAATGCAATAGAACATTGGCTTTCAAGTTTCCTTTTTACAGATGGAAACTCTTTTGATAGGAAATCTCACTAAGTATTCTAGTTCTCACAATATGGGTGAGAGCAGAAGTGTGTTGCTGAAATAAAGAGAAGAATGTCTTGCTTGTAACTGCCCCTAAAAGGCCCCCTCCCAGCCATATGCTTCCCCCTTAGAATGTTCTGGGCAATCAAGAGTTGACCATGTTGAACAGAAAAGTCTAAATTAAATATATACAAAACCTCCAAAATACTACAATAAAATCCTAATGTTTCTCAGTCAAGTATCAGCTTCTTTCCTATGTGTAGGGTGCTAGTCAAGTGCTTACTGATTGGCATACAATATGTGATGAGCTTAGAACTGGGTATGATCCACTGCAAAATGAAAAGTACAGGACGTTAAGATTTAAGTAGAAGGGAAGATGAGAGTCGGGGGGCAGCTGGGAGGAGGGAGGGTATTTGGGGTGACCTCACCTAATGTACATAATGCAATGGTACATTTCAAAACTATTAAGAAAAGAGCATAATTATCTTGCCACAACAAATAAGCGAGGTGATGATGTGTTAATCAGTTTGATGTAAACATTTCACATTGTATATCAAATCAGTACACTGAACTCCATAAATGCATCAATGTACACAGTTATGATTTAATTAAAAAATAAAATAACAAAAGATTTAAATTCTGTATAAAGTAGTTAAACTTGAGGATTTTTTTTCTGCTGTCCAATTTTACTTTTGACTTATAAATTAATGTATTGCAATTGTAATTAATGGGTCAATTACATAAAACCTAGTCAATTTATGATTACATTTGGGGAAGTAGGGGAAGACATCAAGTGTATGGCACACTAGGGTAAAGAACAAGGTTTTCTGTGGCCAGAGACTTCGTGACTAGAAGTCCACCACCAGAGTCTTGCTCACCATTCATTAGGCTGAAGGGTCGATCTCTCTAGTCCTCGTAAACCACGTGCATTCTCACCTGCGGGGGATTCAGACTCTCACAGAAGCAACTCCCACTACAGGTCTGCTGGATATCTTGTAGTTATTTGAGCTTGTTGAGTAGTTCTATTTGCCTAGGTAAAAAGGGTTAAAACTGCAAAACCTGTTTTGTTACCTAATTTTACTTTTAGCTTTCGACTATTTGGCTAAAATATTTATTAATTCCTCCGTTCTGCTCTTGCTTTCATTTGAACTTCCTCAGTGTATAAGTTCTGAGGAAAGCTTAACTAAAAACTCACAAAATCTCACTTATGAAGGTGGGACAATAAAGTTCACAAACTCATCATATAAAAACTTCTAAACAAGGATCAAAAATGTTTTCATATAGTAAACGAGAAAATATCATGAA
>CAUYON010023354.1:0-12045 GCA_963573935.1 Arctocebus calabarensis
ATTTTCTCCTTCATATTAACTTTAGTGAACTTAATTATCATGTGCCTGGGGGATGTTTTATTTGGGTTGAGTCGTGCTGGGGTTCTGAAACTGCTATCTGAATTTCAGAATCTCTTGGCATGTCTGGAAAATTCTCTTTCATAATCTCATAGAGAAGATACTCTGGGCCTTGTGATGCCACTTCATCATTTTCAGGTATCCCTATAAGGTGAATGTTGGTTTTCTTTGAGTTATCCCAGAGCTGTCTGAGAGAATGATCTGTTTTTGCCTTCCAGTTCTGTATCTCTTTGTTGGTTTGGGAGCGTTCGATAGCTTTGTCTTCCATGTCATAAATCCTTTCTTCTGCTTGCTCCATTCTGTTGCTGAGGGATTCTACTTTGTTTCTCAGATCTTTAAGGGCTGCAATTTCTTGTCTCAATGTGTCCAAATCTTTGGTCATTTGGTCTTTGAATTCCTTGACTTCTTGAGACAATTTTTGAAATGTACCCCTAATTTCTAAATCCAACTTTTCCTCTATTTTATTGATCTTGTTTGCAATCCAAACTCTGAATTCGATTTCTGACATCTCAGCCATCTGTTTATGCATAGGATCCTCACTTGTGTCCACCAGATTATTCCTTGGGGGGGTTGACCTAGTCTGGTTGTTCATGTGTCCAGAGCTTTTCCGTTGATTCCACCCCATGATTAATTTTAAACCATTTGGCTAGATGAGTAGATAAGGACAATTTGAGCTGGAAGTTCTAGGAGTAGTGATTGACTAGTCCTTTGCTTGAAAGCTTGGACTGGCATCTGTACCTTTTCCCTTAGAGTTTTGCCAAGGACTCATAGAGAGCTACTGCTTGTGAAACTGAGACCTTCTTGGTGTGGTGGGGTTAAGTGGGTTTGTCTTATTTTCAGCTGGTCTTTGTCTTACCCTAGAGAATCTATTACTCTGGATTGAAATCTGAGCTGTAAAGGAATACCAGGAGTTAAGTCGCCACACCCCCCACAGGTAACAATTTAAAAAGCCAAATCAAACCTTCCCACTACCACACACCCTGGGTACCACTTTGGAAAGTCCTCGGGTGATTAGCCCAGTTTAAGAGTTCCCAATCAATTGTCCTAGCCAGCACCAATCTCAAATGGAAGAGATAAAAAGTCTCTGGCAACTAGATAGCAGGGATCTGTTGGAAGCTCTAGTATAATTCACTCCAGTGCTCTGTGAGCTCAGGAGGGTGAACCCTCAGCAAGTAGATTAGTCTGGGAAGGTTGATGCCTCCTTCCCCACCTTGCCCCTCTGTCACACCCAATCGGTAGTAACAGTTATGATCCAGTTTCCTCCAATGAGCAGATGCTCCAGGGGTTTGTGCCTGCCTGGGTCACAGTGAGGTCTGTGGCTCCACCACCAGTCCGCTACTCCCTGTCACTATTTGGCAGGGGGAGGTGAGGCCTGACAACCTGGGTACTTGATAGGGGCTGGGGCGATTCACTCAGTTCCAGCCCTATCCCTGATTGATGTTGCTGCTGGAATAGAACAAATTCGCAGAATTTATTTCTGTCAAGGCTATTTTCCCTGATCAGACTGGGGCTGCAAATAGGCCTGACTCAGTCTGTGAGTTCCAGCCCTTTGTCTCAGCTTTCATCCCCTGAGGGCAGGTTAGTCTCAAGATAAGCAAAGTGCAACCTCTCTGTGAATATTCTAATTCCTGTGCTCTGTCCTGGCGGGTACGCCTCAGACATATCCTTCACATGCCTTAGTTGCTGGTCCGCTCTGCTGGTGGCTATCACCGGAGAAGCCACCCACTTCTCCTGGCCGCCCAGAAGACTGGGAGTGTCTCCTCAACACATCCCGAGGGGTGCAGCTCTCCTGGAGCTGGTTGCTGTTTTGTGCCTCAGGAGACCCTCTTTCCAGCTGGGTCTGTTCTCGGCTCACTCTCCTCTCACCACTCCTGAGCCGGAAAACCAGCACAGTTCAGCAACAGTCTGTGCCCCATCCACACCTCTCAAGAAAATCTCCAAGAATCTGGCCCCTTGAGGGACAGGCCTCCAGACCTCAGGGTGAGAGTGGAGGGGACACCAGGAACTCCAACTTGCAGGTAGAGAGTATATAAAGTTTTATGCCTGGTGGGAGAGCGCCCCGGAACACCAGGAACTCCAACTTGCAGGTAGAGAGTATATAAAGTTTTATGCCTGGCGGGAGAGCGCCCCGGCACCCTAGTAGGGGAAGGAGGTCTGGTTTTTAGAGGGCATCTCCTGTGGGGTAGAGTGGGAGATACATCTGAACTCTGCTCGCTTGTTTGTATGGAGGTATGGAGTATACTGCAAACCTCTCTCATGGGGGAGGGGACTCTCGTCCACTTGGTGATGTGCTCTGTACCTTTTGTTTGTGTCCTCAGAGTCTCAGGTCACCCCAGCAGGGTTGATGTGTGCTCTTCAACCTTTTTTTTTGGCTCAGATCCAAACCATTAGCTTTCTTGCTGAGTTTCTGTCCTTTATCTCTCCTTCTGGACAAGAACCTCTGCGGAAAGCTGGCTACAGATCGCCATCTTGGCTCCTCCCCTCAATCTGTAATTATTTTATTTCTTTATATGTATGTTTGCTTGTTTCTTGCCAGCCTTTCTCACTGGACTGGGTCCTCCTTGAGGGCAGGAATTGGGGCTATATTCCCAGTGCCCATTACAGAGACTCTGATTAAACAGTACACAGTTCACTCAAAGTCCGTTTAGCTGCTTCTGGGGTATCCAGAAGCAAATACTCCATTTGATTTTGGCTTCTACTCCTAATGTTATTTGCTAATTTACCTGACTTCTCTATTTCCTCCACCTCTGGAAAATAAAACCAATCTCTGACTGGGTTGCGAGTAAACACCTGTGATACTTATTTCATTTTTCTTTAACATTCCTGAATTAGAGAGGCAAAAATTCCTTTTGGTCCCAGAGTGTTCTATCTCAATTCCTGGAATATAATATCCATGTGAACACCTTAGGATCTTTCGGAAAGAAAAAAAGATCTGAGAATTTGTGAGGGTTAAATAAAGCAGTGATTATCGAGTGAGGTCCCCAGACCCACCACAGTATCTGTGGTACCTGGGAGCTTGTAAGAAATGTGTATTTACTCATGCCACCCAGACCTACTGAACCAGAAACTCTAGGGATGTGGCCCACCTTGTTTTCACAAGCCTTCTAGGTGATACTAATGTTAGCTGAGGTTTCAGAACCATTGAAATAAAGTAATCGTTGTCAGGGAAGACTGGAAAAGATGTGGAATTGAATGAATGTTTCTGCAGTTTCAATAGCTTGGAAATTCAGGCAGTCTCTGGGTTATGAACTAGATGGGTTCTGTAGCTGTGTTCTTAAGTTGAATTTGTATGTGAATTAGAACAGGTGCATTTACCTATGACCTGTAATAGCCCCTGTTCATGTTTATAATTTGGGGACTTGCTGTAATAGCCCCATTTGTAACTGTGAGTCATATGTAAGGTGGATGTTTGTAACTTTGAGACTACCTGTGTGTGATTAACATCTACTGTGTACCAGAAATTGCCCAGCACACCTGGGACCCTCAGGGTTTCATCCCCAGCAAGTCCACTATGATGAGGCTCTGGCAAGTCACATCTATTGCAATGTACTGGTGTCCAGGTCAGGATAGAAGAAAGGCGGGTTCTCAAGTGACTCTCAGTTGAGAAGCTCAAGAGCAGCCTTTTATCCTTAGGGTAAGGGAAAAAGAGTAGAGTTCAGACACAACATGCTCAAGTGTAAGCCAACCTGTACTTTCTACCAGCTGCGTGACCCTTGACGAGTTGCTTAACCTCTCTGTACTTCAGTTTCCTAACTTGAAAATACTAATAGATAATACTAGTAGAAACCAGCTTCAGAGAGTTATTGGGCTGATTAAATAAGTTAAAACATGAAAAGCACTTAGAACAGTGCCTGGGGCATCATAAGTGCTCACAAAGCACTAATTACTATTATAGTTATCATTTGATCATTAGCAAAGGCTACCAGACCTCCTTGATTCATTGGGGTGGAGGAGTGAGAGGTTATTCCGGATGGGTTCCCGCCATGGCCTAGGGGCAGATCTAGACCTTTGCTCCTCAAAGTGTGGTCCCTGGGCAGACTCTCAGACCCCAACCCACACCTGTTGAATCAGAATCTGTAGTTTAACAGATCCCCACGGAATTTCATTGTGCACTTTTATTTAAATCGAGAAGCACTGAGGTGGAAGGTGGTTCTGAGCCCTGCCTTCCTATCTGAAGAGGCAGTACGCAAGCCAAGAGCATCCCCTGCAGGGGATGTTGTGTGACTTTGGCTTTGGGACCAGATGTGGTGGGGAGAGAGGTGTGCAGACAAGGCCGTGGGTGGTGGTGACTGAACCGCGTCCTCTGGTGGGTTTGAAGCTGTGAAGACAGGCTGCAGCCACCTGTTGCTCAGAAAGGGAAGCCTGTAGAGAAAAGGGGACTGGGCCGAGGAGAAGGATCCCAAAACCCCAAGAAGAGCTGAGATGCAGAGGCAGTGCAGTTAAGTATCATAGAGGGGAAAGAGACTCAGACTAGCAGGAACAAACATGGCAAATGAGCAAGGCCAAGTTCAGAGTGCCTTGGGCTTTGGAATTCTATGACCAAGTTTAAGAAGTAGCTATTTTTTGTAAGTTTTGGTTCCTTTCAAGGGTTTCTCTTTGGGGCAGTTTCTCAAAGACTTCCCTATGGAGAACCATCTACTCTTTTTGTAGAGACAGAGTTTCACTTTGTCGCCCTTGGTAGAGTGCCGTGGCATCACACAGCTCACAGCAACCTCCAACTCCTGGGCTTAGGCAATTCTCTTGCCTCAGCCTCCCGAGTAGCTGGGACCACAGGCAGAACCTTCTACTCTTATCCACATAGGAATTGATTCCTGCCCCAGAAGGGTTTGGGAACAAAATGCTCTCTCAGATCCCAGGAAAAGATGATGGTATTCTTTCACCTTTGTCTGCTCAATTATAGAACAAACTTCAGTTCTCCAAATGCCTTACAGAATGAGTCATTCTGTGAAAGGCAAGTTTTCAGTTGAGAGCTAATTCTTTATGTGCAGAGAATTTGTACCTCAATTATTATGCTGTTTTTAAGGATATATTTTAATGCATTCATTTAACACATTTGTATTCTTAGCAATGGGACCCTTTTATTCAAATAGAGAATTATCTATGGAATCTCAATACATATTAATAAAACGGAATAAAGAGAGTTATTTTACTTAACAAAGAGACAGCCTAGAGTTCTAGGCGTCTATCTGCCTTTTAATTTATCTAAAATATAGTCCCAGAGACTACTCCAAAGATATTTTGGATCCTGTTGGGCAGTTAAGACCATTATTTTAATAAAGAACTCACTTTTTCCATCACTGAGTTCTTAAATAGAAGATTGGAATATAATTTTTTTATGACTGGGCATTTGCTATCATTATGGTTATTGTGATATGATCGAGTTGGTACAAATCATTTTCATTGCGAGTGGCAGAAAGCAAACTCTAATGTAAGAAAAATTATGACTTCTTGGAATGAGTAACTGGTTAAGTGTCAGAGTGACAGTCAGGAGTCAGGTGTGGTTGTATCCAGGTGCTAAATTAATGACTTCATCAGAGTCATTTTCTCTCTTCATCTATTGATTTTACCTGTGTCTGTTTCTGAATGTGTCAGTGCTTCTGAATATTCACTCCTGTTCTATCCTCATTGCATGCGAGATAATTTTGCAGTTCCAAGATAAAGTCCTTACAGGGTTTGGTCCAACAGAAATAGAGGCCTTCTTCTTCATATCCATGTATCAGTTCTCGTAGATTAAGGATCCTTAATTGCCCTGCTTGAGTCACATGCTGACTTCTAAAGTTGGGGGACAGGTAAGTCATGGTGATTATCAGTTCCTCTAGAATCCCAAAGGATGGGCGAGGTGGGAGAATTCTCCAAGTACTATCCAAAAAGGATTCTGCACAGAATAAAGCAGTAGATGTTTACTTAGCATGCTATAGGCGCCTTTTTAAAAAATTAGTGAATTCCCACTGTATGCTGCGCACTGCAGCAGAAGGGTGCCCACGTGAGTGTGAACGTGATGCTTTGTGCCTCCGGGAACTCGCAAAGCGTTCAGGGAGAAGTGACTTTGCACCAGAGGAAACCAGGAAAGACTTTACGCAGGCGGTAGCATTTGATGGAATTCAGGAAAGGAAAATCAGGAAAGACTTTACGCAGGCAGTAACATTTGATGGTATTTGCATGGTAGAGAAGGAGAAAAGAGCTTCTTGAGTAGAAGAAACAGAAAATGGGAAGGCATGGAGTTGTGAAAGGGGATGGAGGTAAAGTCAGCTCAAGACCTGCAGCTGAAGCAAGTCTCTCTCCTCCGTTGACCCACACCCTGCCCCTCATCACCATCCCTCACTCCCCGCTCTCACCAGGAGCAGAGTCACCCTCTCCACACTGCAGAGAGGGTATGCCCATACGCTGCGTGGTGGCTGGCCACCCCTCCTTCCCCAGACCACAGACCCACTTTGGCTCCAGCCCCTGCCTCTGATCATCCTGACGGTCAGGCCAGCACTCCGACCCCATATGCCTGCTCACCACTTAGCCCTCCCAGCCCCACATGGGCTCTGTCCGCCTCTTCCTGCTGCCTACGTCTTTCTTGTGTTCCATTTCCCTGTTGTTTCTTCCACATTTTTCAGTTTTCTTATGAGAAGAAGACTACCACTTTGAAAGACCGCAGCCGGTCAGAACATTCTTCCACCCCAGTAATTTTTCTTTTTCCTTTTCTTCGTTTGTTTGTTTGTTTGTTTTAGGTCCACTCACTTTATTAGCAGAAGCCCAGCAATTCTGGAGAACACCAAGTAGCCTCTCTAAGACAGTTCTACCCTTCCATCTCCAAACTTAGTTTTACACATAAAAGTTCAAAGCAAAAACCAACATTAACTCAATGTCTTAAAACAACAACATTAACTCTTATCCTAAACAGCAATAATCAGCATAATCCATGACCCAAAACATTTCTAATTGAACAGTTAACTATCTCCTAAATCAATTGCCCTGAACTACTCAAGGTTTATACACTTTTAGGTTAAAGTAGAATTTACAAAATAACAAGGATGGAAGATACGAGATGAAGGTCAGGTCGGACCTCAGCCGTCCCGACGAGCTGTGACTGTGTCCTCTGGGCCCCAGCCTGACTGGCTCCACCTTATTCTCACGACACTACTCTCATCCCCTACTCCTATTAGCAGATTTCATATCTATGAAATAGAGCTTTATTCACCAGGATGGATAGTGTATGATTATCAGGCATCTTTGTTTGTTGTATTTACTGTGTTCCTTGTTGTCTTTTGATAATTATCCTATATGTTGTTGCCAGGGTAACTTTGAACCTGTTCCTTACCCAAGTAAGTTCCATCCCTGGACAAAGGCAGTCAATCATAGTTAATTATTTCCATTTAAAATTGATTTCTCTTCTTTTTTTAACCTGGACTACCCTGTGATAACCTGGGAGCTTATAAACAATGTCCTATATGCAGGCCCCGCCCATAGAGATTGTGATTCCCTAGGTGAGGGGTGGAGCCAAGTTCCCCATGACTCTAGTACACAGCCAACTTGAGAACCAGTGCCTCACTCTGTCTGCAGAGTGCTTCCTGCTTCCTGCGACTTTGAACCCTTCTCACGGAGGCCTGACCCGTCCTCCCCTATCTAGAGGCCTTCAGCTGCTCTGAAAGCTCATGGCAGTAGAAGCCTGGTGCTTTGATAACAACCAAGACTTTCCTGTAATCAGGTTCGATGACATATTCTCAGGCTTGTTACACTGTTGTCTTGCTCATAAAAATTATGTTTTAGCCTTCTGGATATCTAATTTTGCAAATCAGTGTCAGGTACAGAAAGGGTTCTGTCACTTGAGTAGCGTATTCAGTAATTTTAAAGGTCAAAGACCCAGGTGGAAATTAGCTTTCGGTATTGAAATACATTGACTTAAACACACACAATAGACAATGTGTTCTTCCGGCACATTGGCTATTTATGCATATAGAAATTAGCCCATTAGATACACTGATAATCAGTATCTCGAGGCGCCCACTGATGATTATGGCAGCATGGTACCAAAACACAGAAAGTGCAGAAATGGGTTTTGCTTTAAGGACATGGCAATAATAGCTCTGAATGATAATGGAGTGTCTGTTAGAGATGCTGTGTTCCAAGTTAGTTTACCTTCAAACCTCACAGTAGTCTTGACAAGTAGGAAACTCAAGCTCATTAAAGAAAGATAACTCACCCAGATAGTGCCGTTAAGTGCCAGAGCCAGGATTTCAGGCCAGATGTTTTGAGCTCAGACCTTTCCCGGGGTACACCACACAGTCCTTACCATGGAGGACGACCGTGCAGAGCAAATGTGTGTGGCAGGGCAGCTAGGACCAGGGCCACCCTCGCTGCAGTGCGGGAGAATCTGTCCCCACAGACCTTGACCTCTCTGAGTGTTAGCTCCAGTTTTAAAGAATATTGCTGATTTGACAAGTGAAATATGATGTGGCTGGTGTCAATCTGCGGGTTTTTCCCAAATGTTGGTTCAGATTAATTTCCTTATTTGCACACTGTCTGACTCACGTGCATCGTATTGGGTCAAAGACAAAGAAGGGTTTGTTTCCTTGAAATATTAACCTGAGGAAGGGGAGAAGAATAATAAGCTTTTGAGCCCTGGTTTTTATATTTGTCTGTATATGAATCAGTGATCAAGGTAGAGAAGTACCAATTCCTAGTCACCCTCAGCAAAAGATTACAAAAGCATAGTTTTTTGTTGTTGCTGTCTTTTTTTTTTTTTTTCTTCAGTTGGTCAAAAACTGTGCCTTCTAACTACTTGGTGTCTGGGAATACAACTGAAATCAGTAGCGAAATGTCTATTTTGTTATATCAGGAACAAAAAGAGCAAAACTAATGACTTCCACAATGGAAGGTGCCCTGGGAAATAAAATATAGAATAGTGAAATTGGGGGTGTGTTGACTACGATTCTGTGTATCCATCTGATGGGGAGTATAAATAGGTTTCTTTATACAAAGGGACCCAGGGAACAGTGAATCGCAGAATAATTGACTTGTCTCGGTATGTTTGTGAATGTGCATTTTTATCTGATGGCAAATATGCTATTGGCCTTTGAGTCAGTCCCCCACCATAAAATTTCCTTGGCCTCGTACGCACCACAACTGTACGCCCATCCTTCCCCCAACAAGAAAACATTTCAAATTAGCATTAATCAGCCAAAGTCGAGTCGGGGCGACAGTGAAAGCCACCTACTGCAGCTGAATGCCATTCAGCAGGCAAGAAGTGATTTGCAATATAATTTAAATGAGGAGTTGGTTTCTTTTCCCATTTAGAACACACCAGTATGGAAAACTGATTGTCAGACATTCTGATGATGTGCATCAACTTGGCTATTCACTCAGAAAATGAAGTTTCCTGAGACACCCGCACATTTAATTTATTTTTTTTCCCCTGTGAAGTTAACTTCGGCTTGTTAAATACAATGACTACCCAAACCACAGAAAAACCAACACCATTAATTTTAATGCTTATAATGTAATGGGAAGGGATTATATTCACTGGGGATTTCTCTTCTTTTAATAGAATGTTTACTTGCCCCTTTCCTTATGAGTTAATTATTATTTTCCCTTCATAATGCTCTGCTTATATCTGAGCAGCCAAACAGTGTGTCTGTTAATGTCTTGAGTTTATGAATCGCTGGCGAATAGCTGGTGAATCTGTCATTTTACAATGTCTATCACTAAAGCATCAATAGCTTGGTAGTGCGGTGAGTGAGTGGGTGGCTGATATAAATGCAACTAGTGCCTTGTAGAACCCTCTCATTTATTCTTGTGAAACAGTTTTAGGACAGTGTCTTTCTGTGCTTTGACTGGCACATGGAAGGGCTTTTCAGTGAATGTTATAGTAGTAAGCTCTGGATTGGTGACTTCTCTCATCATTTGGGTATTTATGTTTAATTCATTGATTTATTCAGTAGTGTGCTAAGCTTATGTGAGTGCCCAGCTTATGTCAGTAGTGTGCTAAGTATTAGGGATTGATGGTTATGACATAGTCCCTATACTCACGGAGCTCACAGTTCAGAGAAGGAATTGCAATAAGGAATTATAGCACAGGCATAATGAAGCAAGTAATACAGGAGAACCGTGTATAAAAGGTAACAGGGGATGCAATGGAGAGAGCTCTCTGAAAGGGACAATCAGGGAAGGCTTTGCAGGGCCAGAGATGCTACAGCCAGATTTTGGAGAGCCACACCTTGAGTTCTGTTTTGGAGAGACACACCTCAAGTTGACCGTGAGATGATGGGTGAGGGTGGGAGATGGTGGTCCAGGCAGAGGGAATAGAGTATTCAAGGTTGTCATAAATACCTTTTATTGACTATTCTCTGTATGTTTCTGTATATCAAAAACTAATGTAAACTGACATTTCCCAGACTCACCAATAGCCAAGCATGTTTCAAATTCTTGTAACTGCAAACTCAAGTTTTACCATGACACTTTGAGGAAGGTAATACGAGCATCCTCTTGGACAATTTAAAATGGATAAGCCAGAGAGTTTGGTAATTTGTTGAATATCACACGGCTAATGGGATCAGGATCAAGACTGGAACCCAAGTTCATTGAATCCAGAGCCTACTTGTTTATATGGTGCTTTCATGGCTTCATTGCCCTCTAGGGCCCTCAGTCCAGCAGGGCAAAGAAGACGTGGAAATAGTGACTACTGTCCATGTCTGTGACTAAGGGGCCAGCAACAGAATCTGTGACTTGTGGAAAGGATTAAATGAGGTAAGTATATACAAAGTCCTTAGAACCATGGCCGGTACAGAGTAAAGAATTTAACTGCTGGTTTATGATGACTAATGTCTCAAGAGTACATTAGAAATTTAGAGGTGGGGCATTGGCCAATGAATACTTGGTAGTGCTGGTGGTATTTGATATAGACCTGGATGAAACAATAGTAGAATTCCTAGAGATAGGATTAGGGGATGGGGGATTACTTTGGCAAGAATGAATAGGAAGCAGAAATGCAAGCAGACTGGGAAAATCCCATTATATTTAAGAAAAGTAAAAAAGATTAATCTGATTACAGTAGAGGAACTTTGAAGAATAATGGGAGAGAAAGGTCAAACACATAGGTAGAAATTGATCACAACTAAAGATATTTGTTGAATGATGGGCACTGTTTACATTTTGTGTTATTTAGTCCTCATAAAATTCCCCCGAGGTTATAGACTTTCCTTTTACTTTTGAAGAAAATGAGGTTCAGAGAAGCTGTGTAACTTTTCTAAGGTCACCCAGTTAAAGAGCAGTAGAACTTGGGCTTGAACTTGTATCTATAGCACTTAGATGCCATACTCTTTTGGCCACACTGGACTTTCATTTTTGTGGTTCTGATCTTTCTAACACATCATCAGTATTTATACATAACTTTTCTAGTGAAAGGGGTAGGAAAAAGTAAGAAAAATGTGTTAACGTGTTCTTCCTAGGATTCTGTTTATCAATCACAATAGCCCAATATTCCCCCTTTAATAGCATATTTCTACTTTCATCACAGTGAAAAGAACCAGTCTCTGTTTAATTTAGTATACACACCCCCCCCCTCCATGGGTCTCCTATGTGTACCCGTTATAACATACCATTAATAAGATGTCATCCCGTTGCTGTGGAAGTTGGAAATTTGATAAAAAGTTTCTGGATGAGTTTACTTTTGTGTTGGAGGATTACGCTGGTCATTATGGAGAATAGGTCTGAGAATATCTTGGAGAGCTGTTTTAGTTATAGCAAATTTCTTCAACATGTGGATGTCATTAAAGTATTTAATTTCTCCATCATAAATGAAACTCAGTTTAGCTGGATACAAGATCCTGTGTTGGAAGTTATTTTGTTTCTGGAGATTAAAAATCGATGACCATTCTCTTCTAGCTTGAAAGGGTTGATCAGAGAGATCTGCAGTTATTCCAATATTCTTCCCCTTGTAGGTTATATATACAACAAATGAGAAAATCCCATTAAGATTATGTCAAACAGTTGGATGAAAATATT